>JAOXJP010177952.1:0-12524 GCA_025762735.1 Platanus orientalis
CCCTCTCTCTCCCCTCCCTCTCCCGCCCCCAACCTCCCTATTTTTTTTTTTTTTTTTTTTTTTTTTTTTCCTGTTCGGTCTGTGGTTGCCGAGCAAGGCAACCCCGTTCGGCCAGCCCACCCGAGCAGGGCCTGTCCCGTTCAGCCAGCCAGCCGAACAGGCTGGTGCTATTACACGAGTCTGTTCGGTTGAGTTAATCGAGTAAGGCAGGCCGTGCTCGGCTGGGTTGGTCAAGCGGGGCAGACCTTGTTCGGCTGAGCTGATCGAACAGGTATTGCCTTGCTCGGTAACAACAATCAAACACATAAAAAAATTTAAAAATTATTGACCTCCGGGTTGCCACCGAAGGATCACCGTCACCGGCGTCGAAAATAAGTGAGGTTTAAGAAGAAAGGAATGGTATTTTAGGTAAGAGAGAATTGAAGAAGGGGTATAAAAAGAAAAACAAAAAAAAAAATTTAAGTGAGATAAGTTCAGAAATTTATGTGGTGTAAATAGCAGTTCCCTTTTCTTTTTATGATAATAAGTCATTCTCGTAAGAATAGTAAAGAAAGTCCGGAAAAATTGGTTTTTTTTGTAAACATAAGACTTATAACAATTTAAATATATAATAGCCTGTTTGGCAGCCACCTGTAATGTAATCATTTCATTTGAGTTTTTTCAAGGCATTTGTAGCCATGCTTTCATTTACTTTCTTCACTATTGCCCTGAATTTTACAATTTCTCTTATTCCAATGCTTGTAAAATTGAGGCAATAGTGAAGAAACTATAGTCCAATTAATTGTCGTCTAATTTTGGGTCAACTTTTTGCAGAAAACCAAAGGCAACTACTCTGTTAAACTAGATTCTCAAGAAAACACGGTCCCAAATGCTCAAGAACAAATAGTTTCCAATAGAGTGCTTGCCCTCACTATCAATATCTGTGAACACTTATAGGACAAGGATTTGATACCCAATTTAAAATAAGAGAACAACTTATAAAGTGTAAAACACTTTCTGAATTTAGATGGTATAAAGATGTTTTCCTAACCAAAGTCCATCAAATGGACTCCTGTAATAATAAATTTTGGAAAAAGAAATTTATCTCTAGTTTACCTAAACTCTTTGCTTAGAAGGTAAAGGATTTCATAACAAATGAGCAAGGAGGAATTCTTGACTATAATGCATACACCTATGGTGAGTGAGTTCAAAAATTAACTACGTAGGACTTAAACTTTGTAATGATTTAAAGCTTTAGGAAAAGCTTACGTATCAGAAAAGACACTTGTAAAGAGATTGGAATTTTTTTTGTTACCAATTGGAGTTCAAAGAATTATAACGTTTTCCAGAAATAATTTTTTGACTAAAACTATACCAAATTATTAAATAAGAACCTTTTATCAAAAGCAAATATTTGTTATAAAAAAAAAAATTAAACATAAAAGGGCTACAAGGGACATCAACAAGGAGAAAATCCCTACTTTCTATAGATGTCATAAAAAATTACACTTTGCAAACCAATGTTATTCTAAAAGGTAAACGAAGTAGAAGAAAATGAATATCATAAAGAAAATCTAAAAACAAACTTTGAGTTTGAACAAGAATGTTCAAAATTTTGTAATTGTGATGAGTGTTAAAATATATAAACAGAAGACGATTTAGAAAATGAGGTAAATGTCTTGACCCCAAACGAACAATTTGTCCTAGATATAACTGATGAAATTCAAGATCCCCTGCTTAAAAAGAAAAAGTTAATTTAGTTATTAGATAGAACAAAAGAAAAACAAACATCTAAAAACCTCCTTAAAATGAAGATTATTACCAATATAAAGATTTTCTAAATCTTTACCAAAAAAAAGAGAAACAAGCCCCATCAACTCTCTTTAACCTCCAGAAATAAATCAATGAAACAAAGAGAGAGATTAAGTCTATAAAAGACAAACTTCAAATCTTAGAATTATATTCCCAAAACAAATATGACCATTTAGAAAGCGAAGAAGAACAACAAGAAGAATTCCATGGACAAACTTCTAATTAAGAAATAGGAAAAAAAAGGAAAAAAACAATTGAAAATATTCGTTGAGAATAAAGAAAAAATGGTACTCCCAATTCTCTCTTTAGATCATAAAAGAATTTGAACTGAACCTTGAAGGTTTAATAGAATCGGAGGCTA
Source organism: Platanus orientalis (assembly GCA_025762735.1). Taxonomy (NCBI): domain Eukaryota; kingdom Viridiplantae; phylum Streptophyta; class Magnoliopsida; order Proteales; family Platanaceae; genus Platanus; species Platanus orientalis. Next base: position 2,153 of record JAOXJP010177952.1, read on the forward strand.
ACTTAAACTGCATAAGAGAATGATTTATTCCTACAAAAATACTTTATTACCACTTCCCAAAGAATTATAACTACAAGCTCAAGAAAATTATATGTTAGGTTTAAATTAGCTAATGTACATATTTGTAATCAAGGAACTTGTTTAAAAACCTCTTTCATTTTAGTAAATGTCTAAAACAAGATTTAATCCTTGGTACACAATTCTTGCAACATATCAAACCCTTCTCTGTTGACAACTAGGGAATCTTTATTGTCTTAGAAGATAAAAGAGTACTCTTTAAATTTTGCTAAAAACAAATATTTTATGATAAAATTCTTAAAATAAAATTTTATAAACTATATCAAGGAAGATATATCCTACAAAATGATAAAAGTTTAGATAAAATCTAAATAACTCCAAGATAAGATTCAAAATCTTCAAAAACAATTCAAGCAAAAAGTCTGTTCAAAGCTTCCTACTGCATTCTGGCACAAGAAGAAACACCAAGTCTCTCTACCTTACATTGAAAAATTCAATGAAAAGGATATTCCTACAAAGATGAGCAATAAGTTAACTTAAATTTGTTTTGAATAAATTTAGGAACTTCTACAAAAGAAGTTAATCAGGAAAAGCTTATCACCCTAGAGCTGTGTTGTCTTCTATGTAGAAAATGTTGTCGAATTAGAACGAGGAGTTCCTCGTCTAGTAATAAATTGTATGTCTTTAAATAAGGTATTAAAATGGATTAGATACCATATTCCTAATAAAATAGGCGTGTTAAACATGTATGTGTTGAAAGAAATAGTGGAATAATGGCTAAAGAAATAAGAAAATATAGAAGCGAAAATGGTTTGTAGTAGATTGGTTTGCAGTATGTAAAAAGTTCTCTTTAAGTCTTTACTTGTCTCCACTATAAGTCAACAAATAGGTTGCAGGCAAAGAAGACTCCAAGAATACACCAAACACAATGTTTCTACTATAAGTGAATAAGTTGTTAGCTTGAAACACTTTTCGAACACTAGCTATCTTCAATATATACTCCAAAATATCAAGTAATAATTCTGAAAATAGATAAGGAAGAAGAGTGTGAAGTCATAAAAATTGTGGTATGTCTCTCCTTTAAATAGAATTCTAAAAGACATAAATGAACAAACACACGACTATTTATAAAGATGCGTTAAAGACAAAATTTTCTTTGTGAAAAGGCACATGTTTCCTAAGAAGTGCGATAGGGATAAATGTGTCCAAAAAATGTAACAATCCAAAAGTAAAGGGTCATAAATTACACTTTTTAATGAAAAGGCACATTAGGGGTAAAAAGGTCAAAATAGTTATTTAACAAGTTGGCTCGAGTTTGGTTCTTAAAAAATGGTTCAACCATATGTTTATTAATAACCATTGTATGTGACAAGTAATAAAACTAGGCATTGTCTTTTTGGGCTTATTGGATTGGATTTACACTTCCCTACATGTGGCATTTGCGTATGAGCTACATGCACGTGCACCACCATTTTTATAGCCTGGTGTATCATGTTGATCCACCTCATGTGCACTTGAGCATCTCCTCTAGTTGTCTTCGAAGGCTATAAGGAGATGCTTAACTTATAAAGTTCTTTTAAATTTCTTTCATTTTCAATGTAGGACTAAATTTTTTTCTTTGAATAGTTTTTCGACATACAAAGCCATACACCCATATAAGACAAAATTATATAAAGACAAAACATTTTTCATACCATTTTGTACCATATTATCTTACTTTAATATTTAAAATACACAACATTCTCCCTTATTTTAAATATACAAAGAAAATAATTTTGGAGCATATTTAGAGATTCATGTACAAGGAAAATGGTGTCTTTTGATCTTAACCATTTTGTAGAATAATAATTCAAAGCTTATCAGCGTTATCAGTAACCTTAGTCTTGAACTATTTACACTTTTTTATGCACCAAAATTTATTATGTGCATGTTTTTTCAAAATGACCTTTGTGTTCATATACATTAACACTTTTACTGTCTTGTGCTCTAATCCTTGTTTCTGTGAGTGTTTAATGAGTGGAAACATAACTAATCTTGGAATTAGTCAAACTTTCACACCTACATAGATAGATTTATCGAAAGTGTTACTATAACTAATACACTTCAACAAAGTTATGTTATAAATTTATTAAGAGCAAGAGTCCACCCTCTCCATAGCATTACAGTTTTATTTAACACTACTTACCTTTGGGATGATGGTGATTGCAGTGTCTTTATCTATCACATATTTATAACTTTATTTTTCCACTGAAATTTAAAGTTTGATACTACGTTGGGTTTCTAGTACTATAAATGGTTTTAATAGTTAATTGCTTTCATGTCCTTCCCAATTGACATCTTATACATCCTGTCATTTTCAAGACCTTTTGTTAATGGATTTACCAAGTTCTTAAATGGCCTTATATTTATTACAGACATTACTCATTTCTTAAGTAATTGTCTAACATAACTATGTCTCAAATTAAATATGTCTTGATTTTCTATTATAAATTTTACAATAGGCCTTGGATAGTATTGCTTCACTATCATAGTGTATAGATATAAATGGCATTGGTCTTATTACTAAAGAAATCTCTATCATTAAGTTCCTTAGTCACCCTGCTTTATTGTTGCATGCAAATAATGTAATAAATTCTTATTTCATTAAGGAATTAGATAAATATGTTTGTTTCTTTGATCCTCATGAGATCATGTTGTTTCATAGAGTAAATATTCATTTACTTGTCAAATTAGATTTACATGAATTTCAACTAGCATCACGATAAATTTCTAAAGTTTTTGGAAACAAAAAAAGTAATTCATAATTCATTGTACTCTTGAGATATCTAAAAACATGAACTAGCTAAAGCTTTCCAATGCATGATTCTAGAATTACTAGTATATCTACTTAGTTGTCCTATAACATATAAAATATCAAGTCTAATACAATGCATAGCATACATCAAACTTTTAATCTCATTTACATATTTTAATTGTCTCGTACTTGTACCCTTATTCTTTATTAATTTTACATTAGTATCACAAGGTATAAAAACCAATTCCTTATCAAAAAGTTAATATTTTTTCAAGAGTTTTTCAATGCAGTGACAATGTGATAAAATAATTTTATTTTCATTTTTTAGAATTTTAATGTCTAATATTACATCAACACTTCCTATGTTTTTCATTTTAAATACTAAACTTAAAAAACTCCTAGTTTTTATCATTATATATGTGTTAGTTCCAAACAATAACATGTTATCTACATAAAGACAAATAGTTATTCTTTTATTTTTATAGATTTTATTATAAACACATTTATCTTATTCATTAACTACAAAATCATAACCTAAAACAATTTCATCAAATTTATTATGTCATTGTTTAAGAGTTATTTTAAATCATATAAAAATTTTGTAAGTTTACACACTTTAGATTCATTACTAGGTAAAATAAAACCTTTAGGTTATTCCATGTAAGCTTCATCATCCAAATCACCATTTAAAAATGATATTCTTACATCCATTTGATGAATTAATAATTTATGAATAAATGCTAGAATAATTAATAATTTTAGTGTAGATAATCTTGCTATTGCTGCAAATATATGTATCAAAATAATTAACCCATTTTTTGGATTAAAAATTTTTACTACTAATCTTGCCTTAAAATTTTTAATTATTCCATCTAATTTTAGTTTTCTCTTGAAAAATCCATTTACTTCCTATAGTTTGTGATCCAAAGAATAAAGTAACTATAACCCATGTTTGATTAGCTATTAATGAATATGTTTAATCATTTATTGCTTCTTTCAAAAATCTATATCTCTTGAATTAATAGCTTCTTCAAATGTTGAAAGATCACTATCTATATTTAGACAATAAGTATATTTGTTAATATATTTATTTATATCTCCTTATATAAAATATAGATAATATTTTTTACTTAGATGTGTTTTTTTGCCTTTTCTTTTACTTCTTCTTATTGTCTTACTTAGTTTTTCTATTGGTTTATCTGATTGTATATTTTCATTTAATGAGAAGTTATTTATATTTTTATTTCTATTTTTTAATTCTTTCTCATTTATAGTTTTTTATCCAATGATATTTTCATAAAATATAACTTCTTTAGATTCAATAATTGAATATTTATTTATAAAATCATTATTTTCCTTTACTAAGAATCTATAAGTTGGACTACTTTGTACATATCCAATAAATACACATTCAATTGTTTTAAAGTCTAACGTTGGTTTTTTTAAATCTGATAATTTTATCAAAGACCTACACTGTCACACTTTTAAATGATTTAAATTTGGGGTACATCTATTTTATATTTCATATGATGTTCTCTTAGTAATTTTATTAGGTATTTTAGTTAAAATATAAACCATAGTTACTAAGGCTTCATCCTAAAAATCTAATTCTAGATTTGAATTACATAACATAGCATTCAGCATCTCAATTAATATTTTATTTATTATTTCTATTATTCTGGTCTATTATGGAGTGTATGGGGAAGTTACTTCATGTTTTATTCTATGATTTTCAAAAAAATGTGTAAAATCGTTAAACATGTGTATTCCTCCATTATCGAATCTTATTGCATTCATTTCTTATTTGATTGATTTTCAACAAATTATTTAAAGACTTTGAACTTTTTTAATACTTCATATTTATTATTTGGTAAGTAAACATAAGTAAATTGAGAACAACCATATATAAAAGTTATAAAATTTCATTTTCCCCCTGTAATATTTATATTAAATAAATCACATATATCATTATGTATTAGTTCTAAAATTTGTGATTTTTTTTCACTATTTTGAAAATATTTTCTAGTTAATTTTGTTTTTACATATATATCACATCTAGATTGTTTTCATTTGCATGCATATGAATTAAATTTAATCTAGCCATTACTTTTATATAATGATAATTTATGTCCTAATCTAGTATGACAAAAATTAAAACAATTCACCAAGTAAGAAGTACTAATATTTTCATTCATTTCATTGAGTTTGAACATTCCTCCCAAGGCATAACATTTACCCACAAAAGACTCATTATTTGACAAAATAAATTTGTTGGACTCAAAGACTAATTTGAAGCAATGTTTGATCAACAAATCGATTGATAAAATATTGTTTCTAATTTCAAGAACATATAATACATCACTTAAAGTGACAATTTTTTCAAAAGTTAATTTTAATTCCCTTACCCTATGATCTTCCCTTACCTTATGATCTTTGACATTAAAGAAATTTTATCTTTCACATGCAACCTCATTAGACGCGAACATGTTTCAATTATTGTAAACATTTTTTTTTTATAGGTAAGTAAGTGAAGACAGGTTTTGAACCCGGGTCTGTGGTACAACACCCACAGGCTTTACCAACTTAGCACGCTAGCATCTTCAATTATTATTACAAACATGATTGTGGCACTTGTAACACCTCACACATGTTCGCACATATTTTACACACGTATCACATTTATATCATACACACATATTATATGTGTTTCGCATACAATTAGAACCATTTAAACATATATGTACTTATTTGTAAATTGAATCAACTTTAAAGACACCAATAAAAATGTAGGATGAATTAGTGAACAAATCATGTCATTGGAAAGACACGAAAATCTAGAGTCCAACAAAATAAACGACAAGTGAATTGAACCCCAAACAACAAAGTTATGAATGTTTTAGTGAGCAAAGGTCAAAGAACAAAAAATTGAAAATCATGAGCTCTAGCCCGATCAATTTGGCCTAGGTAGCCTAATCGATTAGGCACCCCCTGGTCAATCAGCTTCCTTCGGGACTAAACAAGAAAGTCGTGTTTTGCGACTCTCATGCCATAGGTGGGTTTCTAATTTGTTTTGGATTCTTTGTGGGTCTATATAAGGGACTAAACTTAAATTAGTTTGTCATAGAAACCCTAGAAAAGATATTAAAGAGCAAAAAGAAGAGAAAAGATAGGTTTTGCAAAGGAATTGTGATTTTATGAATAACAAAAAGCTTAGAAACAGTTTTTGCTGTGAAAAGGTAAGAACACAATTAAACAATCATTTGTTTTCATTCCTAGATTCATAGATCTCAGTTATTTCATTATCTTAAATCCATTTTGAAACAATTTCAAATTATTTTTCACTAGTTTTAATTTACTTAAAGGTTTAAAATATGGTTTTGAAAGAGATAAATTGGTTTTGTAAGAACGTGAATAAATGACGATTTGTTTCCAATTTTTAAGAACTTAGAATGTTATAACCTCTGTTTTGAATCCATTTTTGTACAACTATTATACATAGAACTTTGTTTTGAAGGAAAATCAAGAGTTTAAAAGAGGGGTTTTGTCCTAAGAGGTGAAAAGATAATCTATGACTTGTTTTAAAACCATTATGTGATTAAAAATATTTAGCAACTGATTTAAAAAAGAAAACTTACATGTTTTATTTCATATTTGTTTTGTGTAGTATTCATAGTATTCATGAAACACCATTTTTCAAAGAAAAGTATTGTTTTCTTCTATTATTTCTATTGATTTTAAAAAAGTAATGTTTTCGGTCAAATTTGTATGGTTTTGAAAAGATTGTCAATAATTTGTGTTTAATTAGATCAAGCATATATTGTTATGTTTGTATTAAATTAGTTAATGTAAAGAATTTGTAATTGTTATTTATATGATTTAAATGCTTCAATTGAAACTGCAAGATAACAATATGTTTTGTTATAAAGCCACATTGCCCATCAAGGGGACTTACTGATGGAACCCACATCACCGGGTATATGTTGCAAACTGTTAAATCCACCTCACCGAATATATGGTGTGAGTTGTTCTGGACTGTCTCATTGGGGTATAAATGGTGCGAACTATTATATGTACACTGGCTTTGATATTAGTTATATATTGTGTTTTGTTTCAGTTATGATTTGGTATCTGTTTATGATTCATTCTATTCTAATTGAGTTTATCATGAAACTATAATTTTTAAAAGAATATGATTAGCATTGTTTTTTCTATTTTATACATGAAACTATAATTTTTATAAGATGCTTAATATTGTAAAAGATTGATTTATGAATTGCATTGTTTCGTATATTGTTTATTAAATATGAAAAGTATATGTTTTGTTTTTTGTAATTGTGTTAAGTTTTTATCCAATGTTTCCTATAGTTTACTATTTTTTATTGAGTTTATCAAGCTTACTTCAATTTAACACCATAGATGATGAAATCGTAGAGTAGCGGTTTCAAATAGAGAGTTAGAGACTGAATATATTTTATTTCAATTTAGTTTGGTTATTTCAGTTTATTGGAAGAGATGTGATAAGTAATGGATTTTTGTAGTAGTTGGATTTTTATTAATTTAAGTTAATTTATGTTAGACTATTGATTATTTGAATTGAAATGTCAAACTATGGTTTATGGTTATTATAGGTCTATATATCCTTGAAAAATTATGGTTTTTAGATTTTATATATAAGTCAAACTTGTGGGAATGTAATTAATGGTTTGTGATTGATATAATATTCTGTTGCATATGAGTTTGAAAAATGAGAAATATTTTATAGGAGATTTACATGTAAATGATTAAAAGTGTTAATGTTATATGTTGAAATTCATGGCTCTATTGGTATGGATTTCGGGGTGCCACAACACCTGTATCTATCCACCAATCTGTGTCATCACCAATCATGTTAATCTCTGAAATCATTGCGACCAAATTGTCTTGAACAACATTAGCCTGCAACTTCTCAAAGAAATGGTAATCTCATTTGAAGTACCCCGGTTTCCTGCAGTGATAACATGATCATTTATTGTTTTTCTTCTTCTTATCTTTCTTGCTGTCCTTCTGATGGTGAGAATGCTTCCAACTCTTATACTTCTTATAACTTAGTTTAATAGTTTCAATTAAGTTTTTATTTGAAATAATTTCAAATCTCTTCATTTTTTCTCTTATAAGAGTTTCTTCTTCAATACGAAGATGTTGGAGTTCTTCCATAGTCATATTTAACTCTTTTATAATCTTTTCAAGAAAATAGTAATTTTGAGATTACCATATTAACAAGGAAATATTCATCAAAATTGGATCCTTTAGAAATTAAATTATTAATAATAACTTGAAACTAATAAACTTGATCAATGATGGATTTTCCATTCGTCATAGTAAAATTTAAAATTTGAATTACAGGATATGACTGATATTTGGTATTTTCCATCTTGTATTTCTTTTTAAGTGCTTCTCATAAGTCTTTTTTAATCTTGATAGATTGATAAACGGCAAAGAGCAACTCCACTAATGAATTCAAGATGTAACCCCTGCATGTGTAGTCATCTGTCTCTCACTTTTGTTTCCTTTGAATTTCATCAACAATAGCATCATCGAAAACAATTGGACATATAGATGTTAGGACAAGTGCTACTTTCAGAGTGGTCAAGATGAAATGGATTTTTTGTTTCCACCATTTGAAATGGGTTCCATCAAAATTCTTAAGTTTGAGTGCATTTGGATTGAGCATTAAAGAAGATGGTGTAGCAATTTGGACAAAGCAAAGACTTAAAATTGTTGGAAGAAATAGTGGTGTAATGACTAAAGAAATAAGAAAATAGAGAAGTGAAATTGGTTTGCAATAAATTGGTTCGTAGTACATAAAATTCTCTCTTTAAGTCTTTACTTATCCCTATTGTAAGTGACCAAACGGGTTGCAGGCAATGAAGACTCTAGGTGTATAATGGACACGGTGTTTCTGTTATAAGTGAATCAAGTTGCTGACTTGAAACACTTTCTGAACACTAGTTATCTTCAATATATGCTCTAAAATATCAAGTAACAACTCTAAGAAGGGAGAGGGGAGAAGACTTTGAAGTCATCAAATTGTTTTACGTCCCCCCTCCTTTAAATAGAATTCTAGAAGACATGAATGAATGAACACATGACTCTTTATAAAGATGCGTTAAGGGAAAAATTATCTTTGCACAAAGGCACATGTTCCCTAAGAAGTGCGATAGGGGTAAATGTGTCCTAAACATTTAACGATCCAAGAGTAAACAATCATAAATTACACCTTTTAATGGAAAGGCATAATAGGGGTAAAATAGTTCAAAAATTTAACGGTCAAAACTATGTAATAATGAACGTACTAATGATTATTTAACAAGTTGACTCGAGTTTGGTGCATAAAAAATGTTTAAACGATATGTATATTAAAAACTGTTGTGTGTAACAAGTGGTAAAACTAGGCATTGTTTTTTTACGCTTATCGGATTAGATTTGCACCCCCTTGCACATGCATAGCCTGCACACGCACCACCCTTTTTCTGGCCTGGTGTACCTAAGTTGGTCAATTTCATGCGCGCGTGAGTATCTCCTTTGCTTATCTTCAAAGGCTATAGGGAGAGGCGAGAGGCTTAACTTATAAACCTCTTTCAATTTTCTTTCATTTCCAATGTGGGATTAAACTTATCTCTTTGAATAGTTTTTTTCACATACAAAGCCACACACCCATATAAGACAAAATAATATAAAAAAAACCCACTTTCCATACTATTCTGTACATATATTACCTCACACTAATATTTAAAATACATAATAGTATGATGCTAAAGTCTTTTCAAAATTTGACATGAAATCAGGATTTTAGCAAATTCATATTGAAGAAAAAGATAGGTATAAACTTCATTTGTTGTTCTGTTTGGATAGTATAAATGGAATGTAATGCCATTCGGTCTCAAAAATGCTCCATCAGAATTTTAAAGAATTATGAATAAGATATTTAACCAATTCTCATCATTTTCAATAGTCTATATAGATGATATTCTGGCATTCTCAAAGAATATTGATCAACACTTTAAACATCTCTATATATTTCTCAAGGTTGTAAAACAAAATGGATTATTTATTTCACAGAGAAAAATAAAACTTTTTCAAACAAAAGTCCAATTTATTGGGCATTAGATATACCAAGGGGAAATCACCTCAATTAATAAAGTAATCAATTTTGTAGAAAATTATATGAATAAAATCATAGCTAAAACAAGCCTCTAAAGGTTTTTAGGATGTTTAAATTAAATTTCAAATTATATAAAAACCTTGCAGAAAATAAAGCCTTATTAACTGTCAGGCTCAAGAAAAATCCCTTTGAATGGACATAAGCCCACACCAAGGCTATCCAAAGAATAAAATCAAGGGTAAAAACCCTTCCATGCATTTATATAACCAATCTAAACTTACCTAAAATAGTAGAAACAAATGTTTCAAACAAAGTGACTTCCCTTGGATGCTTGATCTTCATTTGATTGGATTGGGTGGTGGTGATCTCCATCATCTTTTGGCATCATCTCCATTGGTAGGCTTTGCTAATGGGCTTTA
>JAOXJP010177963.1:0-12523 GCA_025762735.1 Platanus orientalis
AACCACCTTAGTTTCCTAGGATGTATATGGTACATTCTAGAGAGTTAGTGCTACCTATTAAAAGAATCTATGGACCCTGAGTCAAAATTAGGTGTTGAAAAGTAGCACATCATGTATGAACACTCACAAAAAATCTCACAGATTTAAGGATCAAGTAGAGTGAAATCACCTAAACTTCATAAATTTACAATCAAGTGATGAAGAAACTAAAATATCAACAAAATAAATGAATAACCATGAAGAAATAATAAAAGAAACAATGAGAGTAGCACATGATGTATGAACACTCACAAAAAATCTCATAGATATAAGGATCAAGTAGAGTGAAATCACAAAAAATTCATAGATTTACAATCAAGTGATGAAGAAACTAAAATATTAGCCAAATGGATGAATAACCATGAAGAAATAGTAGAATAAACAAGGAGAGTAGCACATCATGTATGAACACTAACTATTTTTGCTTTATTTCTTGTTCAAGCTCTAGAATCCTTCAATACCTCATTTCTCTTGCCTATATTCTTTGTAAAATAATGTAGAAATAATGTTAACTAGATGGAGCATGAAAATCTAGAAAAAAAATCATCTAGTGGATTTTTTAAAGTTAGGAGTGAAACTTAACTAAATGGGGAAGAACTCCCTCTTCCTCTCCCAAGCTTCTTTAATCCCCCAAACATTTACTCTTTTTGTTCTACATGATTAAAATGAAGGTTTAGAAGTGTTATAACTCTTCTAAGATGAGATCCCACATGTGTGGTGGTCTAATAGATGCAAACAAGATCATAAAAGTGGCAAAAATCATAATTTTTGAACATTTCAGCATTTCTGGGAGTGTCGTGATCTATCACAGACCTTCTAGATATCATCCGAGGACCCCACATCTTCATTCATGATTGATCAGGCTAAAATCAAGCTTTTGCGATTGATCATGAGATTCGTGATCAATCACGTGATCCATGATTGATCACGCTTCTGCTAGAAAATCCTATACACACACTCTCTCTGATAAAATGGCCATTACTTTCTTTACAAAACTTTGAATTAAAAACCGTTTAAGGAGTTGAAAAGTAGACTCGAAGAAATTTCTAATAAGGTATGGTTCATCCTCTAATTTACTCAGGATTGGTGTCAGTGGGTTTGGAAAGTTACCTTAAATACGCTTTCAGGATAGCTTTGAAACTTGACAAGTTCATGGTCAAACTTGGGTTCTACACTTCTAAATTAGTCCAAATGGTTCCTAAACCACTCTAAGGTTTGTCTAAAATTTTTGCAATAAAAATTTTATTCTTTCATGTGTTAAATTACCTTTTTACCCTTTAGGTGCAATGTGGGGTGTTATACTCTAGGTGGAGGATTTCGTTGATGCACCCCAAATCCACCATTGGGTGGAGGAGTATGTGGCTACCCGCTAAATCTCTCATCTATTTGAAATTTCACAACTGCCCCCGAAATATCTCTCATTTCCACCATTGCCATTCTGCAGTGGATTCCGATTATTGGGAACAAATGGTCTTGTATTTTGGTCATTATGACCATTTTGTCCATTATTAGGGCCATTATTTCGGTCATTTCTTCTATTGACAGCATTATCATTGTCGTCTTCGAATAAATCATTTCTTCTCATGAAAAGTGGCTACCTTTGGCCATTCTCTCTCTCCTATGGAAGAGGAGATTGTGGCCTACTTCCATTGTTACCATTGTTACATTCAAAGAGTGCATCTATTTTGTTAAATATGTTGGTCTGCATCTGATCCTTGCGATTATTAAGGCCGTTGATGAATATGTTAGAGATTCCATCATAGCTTGGTGAGAAGAGGAACATTCTTCTCTCAGAACATCCTTGTGTTCTGGGAACTTCTTGATTTTCTTCTTCAATATATGCTACTAGAACCATTGTCCTGGTTCTGGTCTTCACTCCTTCTAGGAGCCATTCTAGTAGTCCCATCGGGCATGCAAAAAATAGGCATTGACCAAAAATCTCAGTTTGCTGACTGTGTTGGGTGTGCCAGTGCCACATTGACACAAAATCACAGGGTTTGGTCTTTTTCCTATGACCTTAGGCATTGATCTTTTTGCCTTGTAAACACAAGGAAATTGACTAACCAAAATTCCTAGATAGAGCTTACCTTGATTTGGTGAAGTCATTTAAACTCTAAAATTTCTCATGATATCAGAGCTAATACCAAGGTGAGTTATGTGTTCTCCGTCCTTACTACCGACGAACCAGAGAGCTTTCCTCCTTTTATTCTCTCTCAACTAGCATCCCTGTCTCATCTCTTAACCAACACTCTATCTCTCATCTCCATGCTATCTTATCCCTTCTTATTCAAACCTTATCTTTTAATCGCCATGGTCTCTCATCCCTTCTTGCCTTTGATGCCATTACCTTCTCATCCATCATCTTGACGTCTCCACCAATCCTTGGCTTCTTTTCACACTTTTCTTCTCCACTCTTCTACTCATATTTTCTCCATTCAACCCAACCTACTGCAACCACTCATTAAAATTGCCAGTCTCTGTTTTCTCCAACACACATCCAAACTCTGGTACAAGAATATTTCTATCTATTCATCCAAAACACATTTGACAACACCCTTTTGCCTCTTTATTGGCAACCAGCAAATATCCTTATCCTCTACAATGAATATGGAAAATTTTGTCTCAATCAAACACACTCAATACCTCTTCTATGAAAAACTTTATTAATGGATAAAATCGAGAGCTAAGATATGTTAAGCATCATAGTAGGATACCTTACCATCTAAAATACTAATGAAGCACACGAGAGAGACTATAGAGAACCTAGAATACATTGCATGGAGATGATACAACCACCTACTCTATAGCTGTGTTGTCGACACTCTTTTGGAAGAAGTATTAGTCCTGGTTGTTATTCTTGACACATCTGCTAACCGACACTCTTTAGAAAGAAGTATTGGGCTTGGTTGCTGTTCTTGATACATCCACTGATGTTTGGAAAACACTACTTAAATCCTTTGCGCAAGAATTTCAAGAATGGGAATTTTGTTTACTGCAACAACTTAGCATGCATCATACGGTATCTATTCTCTTTTTTTATTATATTCATATTTTTAAGGAAATATGAGATGACCTGGCTACCATTGGAGACAATCAAAAGGGTTTTTATCTTCTTGAACACCCCAGCCAAAGATATGAGTCTTTTGTCACCTCTGTGCTTAAGCCTTCTACAACTTCATACCGTGAGTTGGCTCCTTTTAGTTCAAGCCCATGAAATATTGAAAACCATTCACTCTACTAAAGAACTTATTCAACCAATCCAAATATGGCTTTTGGGGGCCAATGTAAGTAAGGTAGTGGGAACTTTTATAAAATTAAGCAAAGTGAGTTCACATCTGAGAGACATGGATTCACCTAAGGTGGATAACAACAAGACAAACCATCTGTCCTACACTGTTGGCACCGCTTCAATCAAAAATTTTATCCTAAAGACTCCTCAAGGTCTTATTTGATGGTTAAAACCTAGCGTGGTTTCTTGATATTGGCGCATCCGCTCATATGATTGTAAACGTTGGTAAGCTTGATTTATAGTCTCATTATGATTTAGATAAAATAATATATGGGAATGGGAATGCACTTGATATCACTCATATTGATATGAGAACTAATTGTCTAAATTTACATAATATTCTTGTTCTTGACATTTAGAAAATCTATTATTTATGAATCAATTAACAAGTGAAACATCCATACGTTATTAAATTTTCACTTAATGGTTTTGGTACAACAGACAGAAAGACCAAGAATTATCATAACAGGTCGTAGATGTGAGCCTCATGAAACCTTAGCATTCTACCAATTTTCATGCGGAAGAATTGACAATGCCACACCATCTTTAGATGAAACACTTTTCTCTACTAAATTTCCTTGAGACTTTTTGAACTTGACTTATAATCTTGCAAATTTATTTTGGCTTTTCTATATATATATATATATATGGCTAACTTTACAATCTTTGTGTAGATGAAAATTTTTTTAAATAATTCCAACACCTTACACTCTTAATTTCTTTCAACTTGAACCTTGAATGAATTTTTCAAATTTGCACTTTGCTCTATTGATCTTCTTCTTATTAGCATTGCATCACTTGAAAATCCCAAACTTGATTTTCTACGAGATTCTTCACAAAGCTCAACATGAAAATGTCTGACTTCATAGTGAAGTCCTTAATGTTACTAAGATTTATAATTAAACCATTCAACAATAGAGATACCTTTCTTCTTCATCAATTTACATCAACTGTAGTCAACCTACAAATAAGAACATTAAACTCATTAAGGTGTTTTTGCAGCAAGGACCCATTCTTCATCCTTGGATTGTAAAACTATCTTCGAATAAAAATTATATTTGACATAAATGTTTTTTCATACAAATTGATTTGTACCACAAGGGAAATGACCTAGTATGACCAATGTGTGATGTGCACCACTGACTAACACATGATGTGTTTTTGAATATGGTGCCTCTTTTTGTCCATCTACTTCTTTATTTGAACACCTTTTTGACACTTTAAATCCTATACACACCACACGTCAGCATGTGGTGTGGTCATAGAAGATTTGCTTGTGTACCATAAACATTTCATCGTGGTTTTGATTGAACACATTTAATAAGACCTAATTATCCAGTGCAAGAAGTAAATCTACCATAACTGATTTTTTTTTTTTATTACAAAACTCATCACTCATTTTTTTAGGCTTATTTTCCTTACCTTCAATCGTGATTGCATAATCTTCTTTCACCTATAGTTGCTTTGATTTTCACCATGCATAATTGGTCTCATTCATTTTTGGTACCTCTAATTTTGCAAAACTCGAACTCGTCGTCTCCAAGACGTGCAAACATGAATGCCAATATTATTTTTTTTTTTTGCAAAAAGGCCTTGCAAATAAACGTCTATTACAAATTGTTGGAAATGTAATACCCATAAAATTTATAAATAAAGGAAAAAAGAAAAACAAGCAAGAGAGCAAGAACATGATGATTTACATGATTTGCCAAGGTTTTCTAAATCCATGGGATAACAAATGTTTTTGCTAATCAAGGAGAAAGCAAGAAAATATAATGGTGTTCTCACCCTTTTTTCAAGACCCAACCATAGGATCTCTTGAACAAACAACCCCAACGACCCTAACATAAAACAAGAGAAGTCAATTTTTTTAATATATATGGCTTCTCAAATGTAAGGTTTGAGAACCCCAAATCCTTTAGAAACCAGGACTTCCCAAAAGATAAATCTCTTATCACCATCTCAACATTTCATATTGTTGGTTTTCTTTTCAGCTTTAACCCATAATAGAATAGGGAAAACTCAAGAGAGAATATAATAATGGAACAAAGTCTGAATAGAAGATGAGAAGATAAAAGACATGGTAAAGAAAAACTAGAGGTGTGGTTACCTTATCATTCATAGTTGGATCCCAATTATCTAACTTTTGCTTAAGAACAAAGGATATTTGATTTTCATTTTTGGGAGATCTTGACTAACATTTAGGGGAGATGGAAGGCACACCATGTTCCCTTTGGAAATGATCTTTTGTGACCAATGTGTAATGTGCACCACAAACTAACATGTGATGTGTTTTTGAAATTGGTGCCTCTTTTTGGACAATTAAATTTTCATTTGAGCACTTTTTTTCTTTTCTTTTTTGATTCTATAAATTTCATGTATTAGCATGTGGTGTATCAAACATTAGTCATAGAAGACTCGCTCCCCACTCATTATGACGAATGATGTAGTATGAAATAGATAAGATAGGTAAGAAGTATCAGATCATCACCAATGCTCATCCAATGTTGCATATGGCGAAAATGTGAAAGA
Organism: Platanus orientalis; assembly: GCA_025762735.1. Classification (NCBI taxonomy): domain Eukaryota; kingdom Viridiplantae; phylum Streptophyta; class Magnoliopsida; order Proteales; family Platanaceae; genus Platanus; species Platanus orientalis. The sequence goes on from JAOXJP010177963.1 coordinate 5,861, forward strand.
AATTAATGAGAAGCCATAAGAGGCTAGTTTATAATGGTTAGTTGTTGTTTTCTAAAAATAATGTGTAGGGTTGATGGAAGGACAAAGTGGAAGATGTCTTTTGTGTTGTGGGAAACTATGAACCTCATATGAGTTTAGTGATCTTCTTGTTGGTGATTGAGTCCCCACCTTAGATGAGAGAGTCTCCAAATAGACCCATATGAGTTTAGTGGTCCTTTTGTTGGTGAGTGAATCCCAACCTTGGGTGAGAGAGTCCCCAAATAGACCCTTATCTTTGTTGTATTTGAGTTGTAATCATCAACCTATCAATTTAATACAATAATTTTCTTACTTTCCCATTATTTTTTTATTTACTTTAATTTTTGAATACTTGAGTTGTAACAAATTGGTATTAGGATGGATTCAACCCTACATGGGGTACACATTCGAAGAAATTATGGAGTGGCTGTTTTCATCAACAAACATGGTGGAGACCTTTGTCGATTGGTCAAAACCTCTAATTTTTTATGAAGTTGGTGTTCATAAATGCATTGCCAATGATGTTGATATCCTTTCAATTCCGATTAGGAGAATTATTTCCTTTGATTTCTCTATGAGTGTTGCAATAGTTGGTGTTTTTTACTCAGAGACGTACGAATAATACATCAACAAAACTTGAGGATGAGTTTTCTCACCTGTAATGAATGATATAGTATGAGATAGATAAGATAGGTGAAAAGTACTATATCATTATCAATACTCTTCCAACATCGTATATGAAAAATGTGAAAACAATTAATAAAAAGCCATAAAAGACTAGTTTATAATGACTAGTTTTTGCTTTCTATAGATAAAGTGTAGGCTTGATGGAAGGACAGAGAGAAATATGTATTTTGTGTTGTTTGAAGCTATGAACCCCAAATGAGTTCAGTGATCCTCTTGTTGATGAGTGAATCCCAACTTTGAGTGAGAAAGTTCTAAAATAGATTCATAAGAATTTAGTGGTTCTCTTGTTGGTGAGTGAGTCCTAACTTTGAGTGAAAGAATTCCTAAGTAGACCCTTATCTTCACTATATTTGAATTATAATTAATCATCCATCAATCAATCCAAAACAATAATTTTTTTTATTTGCTCCTTATTTTTTCTTAATTTTTATTTATGTTAGTTTTTTGATACTTGAGCTGCATCAGCGAAACAGCATTTTTTAAGTTTATCACATACCTTTTTCTTTTTCAAAGAGAAGATGTGCACAGTCCAAGAAATTCTCTATTTCTTTCTCAAAGAAAAGATGTGCACAGACCAAGAAATTCTCTATCTGAATTGGAGAAAAGACAATGGCTCAACTCTCCATCTATGGCTCTACCAGTACTTAGTTTCCTATAAGCACGTGTTTTTCCTCTGCACCTTCTTCTACTCCACCTATATAATCCAAATTGTGGACAGGCGCTTTTATTATAAGAGGAGCCGAGAACTACAATTTTCACCATTAGTTCCTTATCTACTCATTCTTGTTTTAAAGAAACTCCATTGTTCTAAGTTTTTACGTACCAACCATACCCAGCAAGAAAATTCAGGTTGGAAGAGGACCTTTCATGGCAGATGAGAAGTATCATTTTATTCCCACCTACCTTAGACGTTTCAAACAAGCCAAAATTCTTTGAGAACTTTTCAACATTCACTGTTTAAATTGATCTATGGATTAGTGACGACTCGAAAGGTGAGTCAAGGCTTACTGGTCAGTAGAGAGTGAGGAGCAAACTTCTACTTTTTCTTTTTCTATTTTTATATTTTTGGTATAAAAACTCTCCTTTGGACACTGAATGATCAATCAATAATATATATCAAAGTTTTTTTATAGTTGGACCCAACGTTCCGAAATTTCCACAAAAGTCTAATTGCCTCACTAGACAAACAAGTGAAACTTTCCCTACCACATGTACCTGAACACGAGCTTATGCTTATTCAGGATGAACTGTTCAGTCTATCATTTTCTTGTGCACCCACCATTGGATGGGGATTGGTGGGTTATTCATCTTTTGCCTTACAGCTTGGAGAAGCTCTTGCTTGAATGGATGCCACGAGTATGAGATGAAAAGAGCTTAAAGTCTAAGGGGTCCCACAGGAGCTTTAAAATGTCCATATACAAAATATGGTATAGAAAATGAATAATTTTGTGATCCTTTTTGTTCCCCTCAACAATTATGCAGATTGTTGAGACATAATGATTTTCTCAGATATCCGTACCTTCTAGTAGTTCTTCATGTTCATGTCTGAATTGGCCTGTTTTGTCCACCATTTGGCAAAATCTTTTTATTTTTTTGTTCTTTCCTTTGGTAAATGGCAACATCTAGTTTGAACCATGCTAAATTTGAAAAGAAAGCTAAAAGGACAAGGATCTGCTACACCCAATTTGTCTCTGTCTCTCGTGTCCCCACACACAAAGTGTGGTGTATAGGGTAAAAACAGTTTTCAAATGAAAAAATAGGTACCCATAAAAATGGGCTTATTGGGTTAAAAATATAAAAATGTATTCAAATGAGCATTTTCTCTCAATTTAAAACAGGTGCCAAAGTCGACTAACAATTATGTGTCAGCCTGTGGTGTAGAGACACAGGGGGACAACAAATTTGAGTGTAGCAGATGCTTTCCCAAGGTAAAATGTTTTGAAAGAGTTAATGATGTGACTGCGCCCGCAAGTCCTTTGCGGTCAGATGCTTACAATCACACTTTGGTCCAGTTTACGCTGTTCATTTTTCATCTAAGACTGTCCAACGATACATGGATGCTTTTATTATTCGTTGTTAGATTTTCATAACATCCCTAGGGAGGGGGCGAACGGTACATCCTGGACAGAACATCATTTCCATTATGAAAAGAGAAAGCATATTCTATCTAAGATGTACCTTTGAGTCCACACCCCTCTTGTGAGGGGTCGGACGTATATTATGGACAGAACATCCTTTCCATTTTGAAAAGGATTTATGTTTCAAAATTCCTTATGGGCCCAATTTTCAACAGCAAGTCAACTAAATAAATGGTCTGATCCACATCAGGTTGGCTAGCCCTTGGGCTCGTACCCTTTAACTAAGGGGTTCTGTCACTGGCACCCCCAAAATTACTCACCACACCCCCATTTTAGACTCTTCAATATTCCAACCAATACCCCACTAAAATGACCTTCCTACTCCTATTAAACCTAAACTTAAAAAATGAAATTGACCTCCCCACCCCTCCCCTTTTGTTAAAACGCTCAGCCTCTTCAAAAAAAAAAAAATAATAATAATAAATAACGGTTTTTTCTTTCCTTTCTCTAAGGGCAAACCCTATGAGTTTTTTGACCCTCATTGTTATGTGAAAGCATTGTAATCATCCAATGGATCATCAAAGAGTTGAATCGGAGCAAGAAAATCGTTCAATGGTAAGTATTTTCGGTTTGACGAATTTTTTTCCCGCTTTTTGTTCGGAAGTACAGGTCCGAGTAAACTTGATTTTGTTCGGACCTTAAGGTCCGAACAAGCCTAGGTCTGTTCGGAAGGTCCGAACATGATCCATTTTGTTCGGACCTCAAGGTCTGAACAGTACCTATTTTATTCGAACCTCAAGGTCTGAACAGAATAGGTCATGCTCAAACCTCAAGGTTCGAACAAAACCCAGTTTGCACGGACTTGTACCTCTAAATAGACTTGTAATTTTTTTTTCCAAATGCGTATATTGATCTTTTTTTCCAATGTTCCAACTGCAGGGTGATGTTTTGAGCTAATTTAGTAAGGTTTTCGCCAAGATGGTAATGAATTATACTAGTGAATTCATCACGCATGAGGTAAAACTTTTTGAATTTTTGAGTTACTGTGTGAAGATTTTCTGAGTTATTGTGCTTCAATTTTAATGTTATTACTTTTTTTTTTATAGATATTCAAGAGCTGAGCAGGCTTATGTAAGTGGGCAGCCGAGGTTGGACAAAGAAATTGTTTCATCATTGTCACTAAGAAGTCAGATTCTGGTGCTTCCTTAAAGAAACTAAGAATTACCTTTGCATGTGAGAGGAGTGGCCAGTACAGAGAGCCTAAGAAAGCTGTGAATCAAGATAAAAAAAACATGTGGTGTCATGTACCAGGAAATGTGGATGTCTGTTTGAATTGAAGGGTAAAAAGCTACCCACTAATGATGATTGGATTTTGTTAGTAGTGTGTGGTATGTATAATCATTCGGTTGCGGATCATCTCAAGGGACATTTATATGCTGGAAAACTGTTGCAAGAAGAGACTTCGTTATTGGTTGACATGTCCAAGAGTAGGGTAAAACCAAGGGATATTTTGGCTACACTGAAATAAAGAGATCCCTTAAATGCTACCACAATGAAGACAATATACAATTCACGATAGAGACATAAAACGACGGAGATGGGTGGAAGGTCTCAAATACAGCTACTATTGGGACAATTAGCAAAGCATAGATACATCGAGTGCTATAGATAAATTGATGATACCGAAACCGTGACTGATTTATTTTGGGCACATCCAATTAGTTTAGAATTGGTACGTACATTTTCACATGTTTTGATCATGGATTGCACCTACAAGATGAATAGGTATCGTATACCCCTTTTGAAGATTATTGGATTGACATTCACTAAAATGACCTTCGTTGTAGCCTTTGTTTATCTCCAATATGAGAAAGAAGATAACTTCACATGGCCACTGAGTGTTTCACGTGATGTGATCAGTGATAGTGTCCATCCTCAAGTTATTGTGACAAACAGGGACGTAGCTTTGATGAATGCAATCTCTATAGTGTTTCCTAATACTACACATTTACTGTGTAGATGACACATCAGTAGGAATATTCTTGCGAAGTGTAAGAAATTTTTTTTGACAAAAGAGATTTGGGATAGGTTCATCATGGGTTGGAATGTATTGGTGTTTTCAATGACAGAAGAAGAATACTTTCAAAATCTCGCATCATTGAGTCATAAATTCAGCACATATTCAGATGTACTCGAACATATGAGAAGCAATTAGCTAGATTTATATAAAGATAGATTTATGGCTGCTTGGATGGATCGATGGATGCATTTCGGGACAACTACAACGAATAAGGTTGAGAGTGCGCATGCAAAGCTAAAAAGGTAACTCGGATCGAATAAACGGGATTTTGAGTCCTCTTGGAATAATATAAATACGTTGCTTGAGTTGCAGCATACAAGCATAAAAGTATCTTTCGAGAAAAGTAAGACAATAGTCCAACACAATTTCAAGTCTTCCAAATTTAAAGAGCTTCGAGGCGATATTTCAATAAAGGCGATGAAGATTGTTTTGTGTGAAGTAAAGCAGACTAACTTTGTTGGTGTTGATGTTTCTACATGTGGTTGTGTTTATCGACGCACGTATAGGTTGCCATGCACACACGAGATTGCACAGTTCATGATAGGAGGTTGTCCAATTCCCCTTGATTCTACACATCCACGTTGGCATAAGTTTGACATGCTAGGTACCTCAACCCAGACAGGGCAATAATTCGATTGTACTGATGAAGTATAAATGTTTATGAAGTAGTTCAATGAATATAATCCCACAAGGAAGTTACAGATGTTTAAAAAGTTGAGAGAGATAATAGCCCCAGATAGTTCACATTTGAATGAACCAGAGGTGAAGACAACTGCAAGAGGTCGTCCACACACAAAGCTTGACACATCTACAAGGTGTGAGAGGTCTGAATTCAAATCTTATCTTCAATGCAGGATAGTTATTCTTCCCCTATAACTACAAGTACGAGTGACACTCCGGTGCAGTCTTGTCACCCAAACCCTCAGAAAAGACCGAAGGAAAATATAACCCCAATATTTTAATAATAATGTAAATTATGACGTGTTCATTTATTTAACATATTATGTTTCCTTGTATATTTTGTAGGTATTTCGTACTCGTATGACGACGAAACAAATATCAATGAGATTCATTCGAGCATTTCCCGAGGGGATAAGGCCTTATATTACTTTAACTAAAGATGTGGTGGCTGATGAAAACTGTGGGTTCAGGTCAATTGCTGGATTACTTGGATATCTTGAAGACAGTTGGCAAGATATAAGAGTGGAATTGCTAATCAAGTTATAGAGTCACTTTCATATTATGAGAAAATATATGAAAGCCGTCAGCAAGTTGATGAGCTGATCCAACTACTATTATACTTTGATGACTACCCAGGATATGCCTATTGGATGACCATACCAAATTGTGGACATCTAATAGCATCACGTTACGATGTGGTATTATATCACTTAAGCATGCAATAATGCCTAACATTCTTGCCACTTAGATCATGTCCGTTGTCTGCAGTTACCCACTGAGAAATTGCAATTGGGTTTGTGAATGAAAATTATTTCATTCAGGTAATTGTTGTTGCCCATTCAAAGATGTTATCTTTAAATTATTTCAAACATTACGTAATGTTATCATCTTTTTTGTAGTTCTTATTATCGGGTCATCCTATACCGCCCATATCGACAAATTAGTATCGGTGTCGCGATCCCATTACAGCTGGATGGGAGCTTCCAGCATATCAACCCCGGATACAACAATTTCGAGACATTGTTAGTTTGGAAGTTGCTATACAAGAGACGTTAAATTTAGACGATTGATGTATATTTTCGTAATGTATGTAATGACATAATGTATGTAATGGTTTTT
>JAOXJP010177974.1:0-12523 GCA_025762735.1 Platanus orientalis
AGAGAGATATATAATAGTATATATATATATATATATATATATATATATATATATATATATATATATATATATATATATATATATAAACATGATACATCATGTTTATAATTTATTGAACACATCTGAGATACCCATTTGGTATATTAAAAAGATGATTTTATACCAAAAGAAAAAATAAAAGAAAAGAAGACGACGTCTTCCTAGTATACATCCCATGAGCGCAACCGTCTAATTAATTATTTCCACCACCACCACCACCACCACCACCACCATCATCATCATCCAAGCCTTGTCCCAACAATTTAGGGGTGTCTAAAAGAATTCTTTTATTGCTTCCGATTGTCTAATCAGATAGATTTTAGGGTGTTTTCTGTTGGACCCACAATACCTGATTGTAGGGAACTGTGGATATAGGTAGAACATCTTAAGCATACCTGAGAAGTACCCTATACAAGTAAAGATATAATAGGGGTAATAGACCCCCTCGGAGGGTTTTGAATAATCTCTGAGAGATATCATGCACGTTAGAACCTTTCCAATGCCTTGGGAAAGGGTACTCTGGTACTTATCTCTTGTGTATTTTACTATAATACCCTCCTTTGACCCAAGTGCATTTAAAAAGATAACCTCTGTCAGCCATCATGTCACATGCTGATTGGTATTGGTGTGATCTCTCTCCTTTCAAACTGGAGGTGATTCAAACACCCAATGCAATGCAGGTGCATGAGAGAGAGGGTGTATATTTAGATCTGTATATATTCTTAAAAAACATGCATTAAGAAGTCTCGATCGAGTGACTGCCGCTCCGTTTTGAATGGAAGTAGGGCCGTTGACTTTGTGGGAATCACCAAAACAGAACAAAAGAGAAGCACTTGGTGGTATCTAGCGTTTCTTCCTCTCTTAGGAGGATTTATTATTTTATATTTTTATTACTTGTTTAAACTACCTAACGGGAGAAGTGGCCGCTTTTGCTCCAAAGTCCATGCCTCAATCTTCTCTATGTGTAACGTTATCACACCTACTAAGTCTTAATAAAAACAAGAACATCACATTCACAACCATAATCACAATCTCACAATGTTTTATTTTATTTTTCGTAAGAACAATCTTACATGTGGTTAGCTCTTTTGTTTCTTGTTCAAGAGGTAAATTAAGAGTTTAATTTCATTTCATTAAATTTCAACATATTGTTGTAATATATCGAAGAAGATTATGATAAAATATGAGTTCTATACACCGGCCGGACTTCAAATTGAATCTCCATCAATTAGATGATGGTTTGGTGTAGAGCCCATAGCATTGGCTCTCTAGGAGAGAGATCTTGTGGTCCATCCATGATCCTCTGCAGCGGAAACCCATAGTTATATGCATTTTAGGCACATTGATTCGATAGGGGATGAGTGGACCTTTTAATTGCTTCAAAATCAGCCGGTGCATATAGCTATGGGGGCATCCGCTACAGATGATCAAGACTCAAAGCCCCTGCATTCAAAGGTTGTTAGCAGTTTTTGCTGCCTCTCCTTCCTGCAATGCTGGTTCCACACTATGAAGCACCGGCCCAAGTGGGCCTACAAAAAGAAAAAATTGTAGTAAATGTAATGAATCCAAATTTGATACTTGTCTTACTAAATTTTCTTTATTTTTTTCTTTAATTTTGTTTATCAAGTGGGGTCATGAGGAAATTAAATCATCAATGAAAATATATTAGGCCTTGCTTCTAGTGTCAACAAGCCAAGCTGAGCCGAGCTCAGACTCATCACACAAGAATTAGGCTCAGACAGCTTGTTAAGATATATTCAAAGACCCCTATGTCTTTTTCTAGTTATTTTATTAAAAGAAGAGTTTACGTTTGATAATTAATTTTTTATTTATTTATACTTGAGCTCAACTAGGCTCAAGCCAAGTCATGATGAGCCAAGCTCCAAGTTAAGCAACTAACTTGGCTCATTTACAGCCCTACGTGCAACCCATAATTATTGATTGATTTCACTACATGATTACACGCTAAATTACCAACCATAAGATTATTTTTTTAACAAAAAAAAAGATAGAAAAGAAAAGATGGCCCGTTATATCTTTAAAACTATTATTCTAGAGGGCTTTGATTTGGTGCAAACACCCTACCCCCTGAACGAATAAGTGCGAATGGTGTCAGGGGTGCGGCCACGTCAGCACCAAAAAAGTGACTTCCAGTTTTTAGGGGGCACTTATCACTTTTTGGTGCTGATGTGTCAGCTCCTGACTATTCGTAGTTATTCATACCTAATTCTTTGGGTATTCAAGCTTTGATTTGGTGCAAACACCCTACCCCCTGAACAAATAGGTGCGAATGGTGTCAGGGGCGGCCACATCAATGCCAAAAAAGTGACTTAACACTTTTTAGGGGGCGCTTATAGCTTTTTGGTGCTGATGTGTCAGCCCCTGACTCCATTCGCACCTGTTCTTTCATGGATTATTCTTACCTAAATCTTTGGATATTCTAGATCTTTCCCGTCTTTTATTATGCAATAATAGAGTGCAACTCAGGTTCTTTTAACACTAGGATCCGCTAACCTGCTCTTTGTTTTCAGGGCTCGGATTATGTGAAAACGAATCTCGTGAGAACTGTGCAAACAGTACCAGAGGGGCTGACACATTAGTACCAAAAAGTGATTTACACTTTTTGGGGGGCAATTACCACTTTTTGGTGCTGATGTGTCCGCACCCTAATGCTGTTTGCACAGTTCTCATGAGATTCGTTTTCACCTAATTTTTTCCCTTGTTTTTTGGGATAGGGTTGGGTCATTAGCCACCAGCCTCAGCACTCAGTCCAACGTGACCTGACCTGACCCATTCCCACATCAAAGGAACATGTTGACTTGTATGGAGTAGTACGTGGCTATTGGTCGACATATACAATATAACCAACCATATAATAGATAAAGATAGATCTCTGTAATGCTGTTGACATACTAGGGTGTATTGTAGCGGACAGTTACCAATGCATTTCACTTCACATATCAACAGTCATGTGAGGCATTTATAAACATATTATGGTGATCCAGTACTCGCACATAGAGGTGGCATTAATTTCTCGACCAAGCTGCATGGTTATTTCCCTCTTGTCTGGGTTGGTTAATCCAAACCTTGTTCAAGTTTTGTCTCTGATTCTAGTTGAATATATCCTTACCCACCATGGACGTACGGATCGACCCAACCCATTTGACAAAGTGATGGTTAGGGTTGACTGTTCGATCACAACAGTATTGTTCGAATCTGAGACAGGTTTGGGTTGGGTCTTGTCTTCCCTAACCCTATCCAGCTCAACCCGACCCGTTTCCCTGTCCTACTTACATTCTCCAAAATATTGTAATAATAAAAATGATTGGTGAAAATTGATCAAAAGTTGAATTTTTAACTGTGCTTAGAAGAGAAATTAAATCAGGGCTTTGAAGTGTTTCAACAACTTGGAGATGTTTTCCAAGAGAAGAAATATTTATTCTTATTAGTTTTCCAAGAACAATATTGAAAATTATCAGCATATGGTCAAGTAGGCAGTTGGAACCTCACATATAGGTTAACAGCAGCTTCTACAATAAGGAGCTTCTATAAGGAGTATTAAAGTTAAAAACACTAAACTTAATTTTGTATAAAATTAAAATTAGTATTTTTCATCTTCCAAGTTAAGGCAGGATTGGTGGAGGAGATAATATTTAAAATGGGTTTTAATCATATATAAAGAGTAGACTCATGAGCATAGGGGGGAGGGTGTTGTTATTTTACATTTTCAAGATCTAATCCCAATTAAGGCTCTCTCTCTCTCTGTTGTTATTGGATTTGGATCGTATGGATTAATGAGTGGAGGTGATATCGGGATCATATCCTTTTATTTAATATATATATATTGTTTATTGATTATATGTAGTCAAAATTACCCTAACAAACCTGTTGGATTAATGATATAGTTTTATATATAACCCTAATAATAGTCACAAAATAATGAACAAGATAATTAAGGGCCTAAAGAACTTATTGATATTTCATAGTTACAGTGGTCATAATGCATAACGGCGGTGTTTTCCTTTTTCCATATTCTCTTGTTAATAGTTTTGATGAAGTACTTGTATTATATTATTGACTAACTATGCCGTTATTTTTGCAAGGTGCTTCACTCAACAAGCATGAAACTACTGCAAGCACACGTTTAAACGTTATGAAGCTGTACGTTAAATAGCCATTAGAAATACTGTAGTATGTATATATTTATATTTATAATCGCCGTTAAATAGCTGATTATACGTTAAATTGCCATGAAAATACCATGGCAATTGTTTTTTTTTTTTTTCTTTTTTTGAACTGCATGCTTTTCTTATTAGTATTATTATTAAAAAGTAGTGTGTTACTTATTGCAGGCATTTAAAGACTCAAAGTCAAGGCTTAGACGCGTCCTTCTGTGGGTCTAATAACATGTCTTAGAATGGAGGGAATTGACTTTGGTGCCTCAAAAGCAGCATTAATACACACACACAGAGAGAGAGAGAGAGAGAGAGAGAGAGAGAGCTAGCTAGCTCTGCAGCAACTGCAACTGATATTCAATGGGGAGGGAAGATAGGATCATGCAAATTGATCTCTCTCTGAAGTTAGAAGGTCATTTAGAAGAAAGAGAAGAAGAAGACGATGAAAAAGTGTTGGTAGATGATCATATAGAAGAACGCAAAGCATATGAAAATGATCGCAAAGAAGCAATAGAAAGAGAAGAAGAAGATGCATCACAAAACAACTCCTTGCAAGAATATTTGAAGACAGAAGAGGTGCACAAGGAAAACCCAGATCAATAATATTATTATCCTCCCTCTCTAGAGCTCTACGTTTACATGGATGCCGCTAGCTCGGTGTAGCTCGTTCTAATTCTTGAAGACTGACTATTGTTCTGTATTAGTTATGTTCTTTGCAGACGGCGATGAACCGCAGGAAAGAGGAAAACACAGTGCTGAAAAAGTTGGTTGAGCAAACTATGAAAGATTACTATGATCTCCAAATGAAATTCGCAGTTATTCAACAAAATGATCGAATAAAAGTAAATCCATTTCTCCTCGACTAGTTTAAATTAGTGGCTATAATATTACGTTGTTCATCATTAATTTCTTTGTTTGATCTAGGATCCTCACATCTTTCTCCCACTTCGAGGCGATGATGACACAATCCAAGGACAGAAAGAATTGCCTAAGATTCAAGACATTAAAAACCAAACACCTCCATTATCATCAAAAGTCGACTATGCTACAGAAGCCAGGGAGTTGGGATTGTCATTGAGGCTACAAACCCCTGTGCATCAACATGAAAGAGAAGAAGCTAAAGCAGAAATGATGACAAATTCGGCTTCAATGCAAAATAAGTTCCATAAGAGCGAGTTGGCCGGAATAACAAACCATCCTGCTATCCCACCCAATAGAAAAGCAAGAGTTTCGGTCAGAGCAAGATGTCAAGCACCTACTGTGAGTTAAATTATCCATAATTATGAAAACTTCTATAGAGCTTCATTAAAAAATAGTATGGAATAAAATCGGCAAAATTTAATGTAGATGAACGATGGATGTCAATGGAGGAAATACGGTCAGAAAATTGCCAAAGGAAACCCTTGCCCAAGGGCCTATTATCGTTGCACAGTTGCTCCAGGATGCCCAGTGAGGAAACAGGTGACTAAATCTGATCAATTAATTATACAGATTTTTCAATTGTAGTCTATATATGTTGATCACTTTCTTTTTACATAACCATGGAAGTATCTAGCATATAGGCAATTCAAACCCATCAATGTATTCCATCTTACTGCTGTCTTAATTAGGTGCAACGATGCCTAGATGACATGTCTATACTCATAACAACCTATGAAGGAACACACAACCATCCACTACCTGTAGGTGCAACCGCAATGGCTTCGACAACATCCACGGAAGCCTCTTTCATGTTTCTATCAGGGGAGAATTCAGGTAATCCTATTTCAAATGGCATGACCAACAACACCCAAACACCAATTTCTTACCGTTATCCCTATTCAATAGACCCTTCTTCCCATTCATCATCAACAATCAACAGCATCATCAATCCTAATGACCCATCTAAAATGATTGTTCTTGACCTCACCAACAACGCATTTGGTCCACAACAACAATTCACCATCCCTAGCTCTTCACATTCGCCACCACCTCTTGACTTATCCTTGGGTACCTAGCAGCTCAGGCTATCACAATGCTTCTACTACCATCAACATGGTTAATTTCGCAGGCAACCAGTTTGTTAGCCCTTGAGAAGGGGATAAGAAGGAGTGGATGGTTGAAGAAGAGAAATCGTTAGCTGAAAATGTGAACACTATGGCTTCAGATTCCTAATTTAAAATTCCAGTTTCGGATGACATTACATCAGTCCTGGCAGTTCAGCTTAAAGGACCTTCTTTGGTTCTCTCGAACGCGGAGAGGGCCAGTTCTAGTTGTAATAAATGGGTGTTAGAGTTTCTCACTCCTAGTGGTAATTCATTTCAACATTTGCAGTCAAGGATGGCTCGATTATATTTTGCATAAACAAATTGAAGAAGATAATTACATTGTGTATAGATTATCTTGAATTCAACTTGTCTAAAATTGGTTTTTTTCTGCTTAATAACATTCTCGCTGAATCCAAATTTCATTTACTTTGGCTTATGGTGTTGCAGACTTTTTTTTGTCACTGCAAGTTTCTTTGCCAACAAAAGGCTATAATTTCAAAATTTCAACAGGGAATAGGGCCAAAATGTTTTATTTATTTATTTATTATTATTTTTAAGTTCTTAAACATATCTTGAATCTTAAGACCTATTTAGTTTAATTTCATTCTCATTCGACAATGGGTTATGCACGTTTATTCAAGAGCTAATGTCAAACATGGGACCATGGTAACAAATTTAAAGAACAAATGTTAAAACTAATAGTATCTGTTAGGGATAAAAATCAGCGCTGTCTTACTTTTATAAGGTGTATATGAGGTACACCAATAACCCACATCTATCTCAATTAGGATCGGGATCAGTACCACATAGGTTTATATTAAATTAAGAATGACATAGTTTCTAACTTCAGACTATTTTAGCCTCTATTTTAACCTTCATTAGGGTCAATATGATAGGACACATTAATATATTGTATAATTAGTCAAGCTAAAAATTTGCATTACATCTTAATTAATAATTAATATTAACATGCATGATACTGTATTACATACATTTATTCTCCTAGATAGTATAATGACAACACAGGATTTTGTCCAAGAAATTAAAAATTAAGTAGGGATCTGAACATTTTTACAGCGTTATTCTCGAATTTGAGGACTTTTAGTTGGGGTCTAATAGCAATGACAATGTTGCTTTTCTAAAGCCAAATTAGTAAAACCTAAACAATTTGATAAGATAAAATTAAAAGGCTAAAGCATGAATAATGAATAATTTGTGGCATGACCATGTACTAATGGGAGTGTAGGACATTTTCTAGTTATCTTGATGCAAAGTGTAAGAATTTTCTAGCTTATTTTGATGGGTGAGAAATGAAAGCAAACCCATAAATATGAATAGAAGCAAGCGGGACAATAACTCGCTAACATATTTTCATAAACCTCTTCTAAGAGAATTTAATGGTGGAGATCCTTTGGCTTAAAGCTTTATATGGTTCATTGTTTGAATATATAAAGAAAAGGAGTTTGGCTAATGATACAATCAAGCAGTTTGTGTGTTTGCATTTTTTTGGTAAGCATATTGTGTATGCCACTTTGTGGATTGGGCTGCCTGCGTGAAAAATGCAGGTTTGAATCTCATGAGCAGCCATTTTGTACAAAAATGCCAAAGGTTAGGTTTGTACTCTGATCCAACCATCCTAGCGCCCTGTAGTTACGGGACCAACATTGAGTAATGACCTTTAAGCATATGGTATGTGCATGTTATTTCATATAAATACTGCTTATGATAAGAGTACTTATTTTCAATAATTTTATGGTCTCTTCAACCTATATTCTTTGTTTTCTCCCTTTCCCCCCCCTACATTTTAAACATATGTATTGATTCTTTAAGGTTCTACATGAATTTGGATAATAGATGTTGTTTAGTGCCTAGTACGTACTACCGGTTCAATTCCATGCCTAGATAATAAAAGAGGGTTGCTGTAGTGGATAGTTAGATGTTTCAATTTTCTACTATGGTGTTCTCTTGAAGCTACATGTTGCATTATCACCTGTGTTGAGAAATAAGCAAGTGTTAGCTAGAGCATCCCTTGGAAGTAATGCACCGGATCAATACTTGAATATGGTGAGAAAATAGGAAAGGATGCCCACAAATATATTGATATTGATGCTGGTTTAACCTAGACTAACTGCATTGATAAATTTTGATCAATTTTTGTCTGCAAGATTCAACTAAGTGTTTCATATTTATAAAGCATATTAAAGAGCAGTGTCCTAAATACTTGAAGATAGTGGTGCTTTATATGCATTATTGTAGGTAGTCTCATGTATGTTCTGTTGTGCACTTGATTAGATATTTGTTATGTAATTGGTATAGTAAACGGGTTTTAATAGTAATTTAATTAAAAGAGGATCATTAGAATGTTAAACATATATTAAAGTACTTGAGGCCTAAGGATTATAGCCAAAGAATGTGAGAATTGTTAGCTATTGGTTGTTGGATTTTCTAGCAAATAAAGATTCTTGAATGTTAGTATTTGTTTATATAGTTACTTTGGGAAAAATTATTGATACTTGGAGGAGTATGAAATAGTATCATATTATAGAATCCATATATAAACATACTACAAAATAGAAGCAAAAGTAACTTGCAGGTTGTGAAGTGTAGTGATGTTATTGTCACCAATATATATTTCTTTGATAAAACTTGCAAATTCTTTGAATAAGGCTTTACAATTAAAGGCATTTAATACACATAGATCAAATGATTGGGAGTTTTTTTTATTGACTTTAAGGATATATAGGAGATTGTTATAATTAGGTGTCCTAACAAAAGCAGTAATATAAAATATGTATATTTTCTTTTCTGGTAAGTAATAAGATTTTATTAATCAGGAAAAAGAATTATATTCATGTGTATGTACATTGTTGCGCATCATTCCTAATTAAATCTACAAGTTTTGAGTTGAAATAAGATGGATTAAGGATCCATTCTTCATCTTCTATAGCCAAAGTCTCAACTTTTTAAATGGATAGCTACTTGACCACATGAGATGAGATAGGTGGTCACCAAGTAAAATAGTAGAATATAAGATAAATTAGAATGTTTAGCAAAACCTGATAATCCAATTATTGTGGACTTGAAACATTTATAGTTCAAGATAAGGCATGGCACTTCATTTATAGAGTTGTTGCATGCAGGGGTTCCATATAATGGAGTGATGTAATCTTGGTCACTAAAGTGTAACTCTGAGCCTACATGTGAATGCATTATGTAAATAAATTAAATTGGATCCATAATGAGCACAATGGTAAAACTTTATTGTTAGGATATATGTTGTTCAAATTATAGATTCATCCTAAAACTTAAGAAATGTGTATTTCTCTAAGTCCTCTTATAAGGCTGTTTGACCTAATTACTAGTGACGGTAATTAATGACATTATCAAAAGTGGTTCGATAACTTACTTAATACTTAATAGGGTATTGATTCTCTATAAAAATTTTATTGTCCTGCACAGGAGACTATATTCAATTTGGGATAGAGATAAATTTATTAATTGAACAATAAATTTTGGATTTGATAATATTTATAAAGATTAGGTCAAATGGTATTAAAGATATTATTATATAATAGATATGATTTTTTTTGAAAATTTTATTTAGATAAATATTTTTGCTATCCAAATAATTCATATATTTGTAGAGAACTTGTATACTAATGACTAATAGGAATCAATTTTTTTTTTATAAAGATCATCATTAAGGTGTATTGTCTAGTGGAAGGATATATTTATTAAATATTTGCAAGGCAAAACCTCATTGATATAACATTTTGTGTGTTTATTACAATTTATTAGTATCCATAATGGTGTGCCAAGGTAAAATTATTAGAAATTGTTGATTTTTCTAATAACTCGTACTACAATTATATAAATGGCTTATAATATTCACATCAGGATCACAATCTCTGTAAGACTCTTTAACTTCTCAAAATTCTTTATAGATGAGGTCCTCACATTTATAGAAGGACTACCGGTCCATTTGGACATTTGAGAAGTTTTGGAGAGCTTTGAAATGAGAATGAATCTTCTGAAGACAGAGTTGGATCATTGATCTTGTATTTGGTAAAATGATCAAGATATTTTCTTCATATCACTTGTTTTTAATCTTATAATTTCATGATGTGAACAGTCTATTAGAGATCTAAATTTGGTTTTTCATCAAAATTAATCAATGTTTCTTTCCTTCTTCCTTTATTTCTTTCATTTTCTTTTTCTTATTTAACACTTCCACTACCCTAACCATTAACCCCTTGGTTCTTGATGAGCTTTTAAAGATATACTATTTCATAGCTCATCCACTGTACGTCATAAACTAAATCTAAATTAAGTGTTCTATCCTTTGAACAATTAAAAGTTTACATAAAATTATCATATAATTAAGAGAAGATGCACAATAAGTCATCAGTTTACCTATGTTATCAATTTTCATGCCCATATTTTCTAAGCAAAAAATTATTAGATGGTTGGAGAATGAAGAAACTGTACGCATCCTCAAAGAATATAACCTTTTATTTTGAAAGAAAATAGGTTTGTTAGGGACTTGGTTGTATATTGACTTTCAAATAGCTTTCAATTCTCAGTCATTTCTTCTAAACATTATTTAACAATACAAGCAAATAGCCAATAAATCTCTTTGTAAAGCACCTAAAATTTGGTGTAAATTATAAATAAAGGTCTATACCCTCACAAATCTACATGAAAGTACTTAAGTCTACACATGGGTCTTAAACATATATATTTGGCCTACTGGGCCTCGGTTTGGGTTTGTAAACAATGACCCGTGTGCCAGCCAACCTACTCACTCAGCCCTTTAATAGGCTCAAAACCCAAACATGCCTATATAAGACTTGCATGAAGGAATATTTGAATAAAATGATTCTTTAGAGAAACAAGGAAAGATGTTCTAATAAATTGTGTTCTCTTCAAAGCTCAGCTACAACCAAACATAGGATAAAAAGGCAAGTATATCCAATCAACACTCAATCAAGGGTATTGAAGAATTTTAACTAAAAGTCTTGTGGACATCGGCGGAGGGTCGTTCGCATGAGGCCCACTTCGTGGGGGTCTGTCGCCGCGCTGTCTCGCCTTGTCCGGGCTTGGTGTCTAGGGTTTTGGTCTGCTGTCGGATCCTCCCCAGGAGGAGGGGTTCGGGCTTTTATTTGGAGTCACTACCAACTTGGGATTAACCTACTGAGCTGGACGTCGGTCCTTCTCCTCTGGGAAAAGAAGGAAAACTAGACTCAAAAGTCTAGGTTTGAACTCCTGGTACTGGTCAGTGTTCCTGAGATTAGGGTAAGTGGTTTGGTTGCATTTGGGGAAGGTGTTAGATACCCCAAATACCCACCTTTTTAGGGTGGCTTCTCCCATTCACATGAGTCTTTGGATTTATGTTCATAATCATGCCTTATTAATTATAAATTTGAGTGTTTAAAGTCTTTTTATGTAAATTGGAGGTTTGTTGGATTTTTCTCAGGCCTAACGCTTGTTTTAGCTCTCAACGCCTGAAATTTAATTCAGGGAGAAAATAGGCGTTAGCTTGTGAACAGTCCATAAACTGTTCTTGAATCTGACTCTTTTTACCTATAGGAAACCCCTCAAGGTTCTGGTCTTTAGAGGGATGATTGATTCCTCTAAGTGGCTTGTTGTTGGCCCTTTTAGGGTTTGGGATCAGCCTTAGGAAAGAGGGGAGAAAAGAAGAAGGATAACTTTTTCTAGTTACAGGCCTAACGCCTATTTTCCATATGCCTGAATTTAATTTAGGGTAAAAACAAGCGTTGGGAAACTTGACCAAGTAGGCACTTTAGTGCTACTGTTTGAGGTGTTTGGAGGGGTCCCAGCACTGTGGGACCCTGAGTTAGGGACAGAGGAAGTCTTCTAGGGTTTCACTATGCAACCCTAGGGGTCCTAGGCTTAGGCCACATAGAGATATGATCTCCTAAAGTGGGCCATTTAGTTGTTTGAATCCGGCTTAATGCCTGTTTTTTGGTCTGATGCCTATTTGTTCAACGCCTGAATTTTAATTCAGTAGAAAAACAGGCGTTGTGTATAAAATTAGCAGGTTTTTGAGTTTTTGGGCCACCCAAGTATGGCCCAAAGGGGGAGCTTCTTCTGGGTCTTAGGACTAATCCTAGGGCAGACTTAACACTTAACTAATTTTAAAAAAATGTTTTTTTAAGATTCAGGCCTGACGCCTGAAATCCATCCCAACGCCAGAATTCCTTTCCAACGCCTGATTATTGAAATCAGGCATTGGAAAGAAATCAGGGCCCACAGAGGTAC
>JAOXJP010177985.1:0-12522 GCA_025762735.1 Platanus orientalis
CCTTAAAATAATCAAATAAACTCAATGTCAAACTTTTCTAAAAATATCAAATCATCATCCAATATGTCAGACTTTATCAGAACTAGATCATATCATATCACTTTCAATTCTAATAAATTTATAAGATTTCATTCCAATGTTCTGATGTTCTTTTCCAATGATTTTTTAGTTCAATCTATTCCAGTACTTCTTTCTAAGGTTTCAGACTAGAACTTTCTAATTTTCTTCTATGTCTAAAACTCATAGCTAATGCAAAGATGTCTATAGAACCTCAAAACCTAGAACTCCGATACCAACTCTATTGCTAGGCAGAGTTAGTTCTCAACCCCAACTTAACAATCTGATTTGTCTACAGAATCATCTAATACTAACTTTGTCGCAACCCACACCAGAAGGGCCATGAATTTTGGCATATGACATTAAACATCCATTCATTCATTCTTAACCTGTAAATTCCATATAAATTTTTTGCTCATTCTTTTCATTCATATTCATTGGAATTACATATCATAAATCATAACCATCAATATCCTATGATCAACATATAATAAATTTTTCATAATTCCATAAACCTAAAAATAATCCATAATCATGTCCTGGCACCATTCACATAAACTAATAGTCTAACATAAATCAAACCATCATCTAAAAATCAAATATCAAGCCTACACCAAAATCCACTAACTTATTACATTTTTTTCAAATAAACTGAAATAAAGTACTGAACTTAAATAAAATAAAACAATGTCTCATAGCAGATATTCAATCTTCTAACTCTCTAATCTTGTTTGCCAACATCGCTATGCAGCTATCTCTTCATCATCTGTGGTGCCAAATTTGGGGTGAGCTTGACAAACTCATCGATAACAATAAACTAAAGAATAGTGGATCAAGACTTAGCACGATCAAAACAAAATGGATAGTTGCATACTTTTTAACAATATCTAAAACTGAACAGTTAACAAATAAAACATATATTGAACTAAAAACATTAAAAGACATATACATATAAACAGTCTAAACAAAACAAATTAGGTGTATATAATTGAACTGAACGTAATAGTTTGGAACATATAAATCAGATACATAAGCCAATACAAATAACTGTTACACCATTTAATCCTTGGTGAAAATGGCTAGTCATACCATTTAAACCCATATGAGAAAGGTCTAGTCATACCATTTAACCTCCAATGAAAAGAGTCTAATCACACTAATTAACCTCTAGTGAGAAGTGTCTAGTCACACCATTTAACCTCTGGTGAGAAGAATATCATATGTCATCTCCCTTGATGACAAAGGGTGGCTTATAACAAAACTTTAACAAAAAACAATCAACAATAATATAAAACAATAGCAATAGCAGTATAGGACATATATCAATTCATAGCAGAACATAAACAAACTTATAGCATTTTATTCCATAGATGTTTGATCCTCCTAAACATAGAACTATGGAACAATCAGAGTTTTTACGATAATCATGATGAACATATCAGATTCAAATCATAAATCAATCATATAACATATATAGTTCTTACAAAATAAGAGAATGGTCTTTACAATCCTATGAATTTTAATATCAAAACTAGGAGTACTTGTGTTCTTAAAAACAGAAAAATCTCTCTTTAAAATCAATGATTTTGAAACTTAAAATGGATTAAAACTTGTAGCAAAACAATCCTTAACATGTATAATACAAATTTAAAACTATATAGAATCTCATGATTTTACAAAACAAATCATGGTATTTTAGTTCTTGAAAAACTTCAAAAACCTCTTTAAAAACTCTTGATCTTTGCTTTAAAATGATTCAAAAATCAGAGTAGATCTTCATAAAACAAGTTGGATCAGTTTCAAGAACCTATGGCATTCAAAAACGAAATTAGTTTAGTATCCCTACCTCTTGGTTGATGCAAAATTCCTTCCAAGCTTTGTTTTTCATAAAAATCCTCAAATATTTACAAAACTTAGTTTTTCCTCTTCATTTCTCTTTAAAATCCCTACTCTTTCGAAAACTTCTTCAAAAGATCCCTTTTTTTATGAGTTTCTACTTTTTTATAAGCCTAAATAGCAACCTTAATGATTACCAAAAATAAATAAATAAATAACAACCCTAATTCCCAATTTTGTATATAGGTAGGTCTCTAGTTAAAAAGTCATTAAAATTTCACAAAAATCATGTTGTACGGAATTTTTCGCTTTGATGATGTCATCCGCCAGAATTTTTTCAGCACAAACACCTGATGGGAAAAATGACCATAACTTTGTCTACAAAACTTGAATTCATTCACCGTTTTTTTTGTTGTTGTTGGAAACTAGATTTCAAGAGCTTTCCAAATCAATAAGGCTTGATCTCTAATTCATTCTACATTTTTATTGGTGTATTTTTAAAGATACCTCAAAATCTATTGATTCAAATCATACTAAACGGCATAGACACTTGGTGGAAAAATTGTCATAACTTTTTCTAGAAAACTTTAATTCACTCATCGTTTATCACATTGGAAAATAGACTCATAGATCTTTCAAAGCATATATTATTTGTAGGATGATTCCTACAAGATTGATACATATTTATTTATGAAGTTGTGTCAACTGTCTAGGACAGCTTCAGAACTTGTTATGTCCTTGAACCATTTTTTTTGCTTAGTAAATTGTCTTTATTTTTTCATTTAGTGTTTATTTCACTTGTTTGTTATGTAGAACTCTAGACTTCCGTGCATATCCAAAGGTATAAGTTTCACTCATAGATTATTTCTACATTTTCATTAGTGTCTTTCTAAAGTTATGCTAATGTTCAGATCAACATATGTGCATTTGAGTGGTCCTATGTGTGTATAAAACTTATGTGACATATATTAGCATTCTACGTGGTGACACATGCATAGTAAAATGTGCATCATAGTGTGGGGTGTTACATGATAACTATTGGAGCCATTCTTCTCCATAGAATGTATCTTCTGAAATGTTGTCCAAACTTGCTTAGTAGTGTCAAGGAATATCACATTAACACTAATCCGTGGTTCCATACTATTCCATAACCATGTCATTACCAAATAATTATGTTACAGCCACGCTTCATATCCATCACTTGATTTAGAGGGAGGATCAATGATAATAAATTTCAACTTCTTTCTTGTCCCAATAAAAACTTAAACAAATTTTTCCCATAGTAAATAGTTGTTCCCATTCAGCTTGATCCTAGTAATCTGAAGATTTACATTGTCTATAGGATTTACCGAAATAACTTTTTCTTCATTAGAAGAAGACATGATGTTCCTTAATTAACCCACAAATAAACTTAAGAACCAAATAATTGAATATCACGCATGTCGACCACTTGCACATTAATAATAGAGATTAACCCCTAACACATCACAGTTTTGATGAAATAGAAACACACTCCTTACGATTCATAAAATTAGCAACACACTCCATACAGTGAATTAAAACAATGGTGAATATTGTTTCATACCTAAAAACAATCAGCAAGCACATCCTATAATCCTTTTTTTTAGAGCTTGTATTCGCACCTCACGTTTTCGTAAGCGCACCTCACTTGTAAGCACACCTCCAAAATTTCTAAGCACCCCTCTATAAATTCCAATTATACCCTTCTCTTTGTTAAACCCCTCCTTGCTAAGTTTCCTATGCACACCTCCATTTGAAAACATCTCCCTCCCTCCCATCGACGTCACCAACGACTGAATCATGCCTCCATGACGACAAGTCAACCTGTCATCAATCTCTAGGCTCGACGACGCTGCCATCCATTCGTCAAGTAAGAGGGTTATTTTTTTTTTCTTACAAAGACCTTAAAAAACATTATTGTAACAAATTTTTTGGAAAAAATTAGTTTACAGAAGTATAAAAATCAAGCATTATCCTTAGAATTTCAAGAAATCACCTTCTTATTTCAAAATTTTTGTTTTGTTTTTATTTTTTTTTTATTTACAAATCAGCGGTATGTTTGGCCTTACCAAGCCAAACTTTATTTGGCATCAATATACTGAATAGACCTGAAGGTGTTCGACAACATGATGCCGAACAAGCCTGAATTTTTTTTCTATTTTTTTAATTCATTAAATATTTCAGAATATTTATTTATTTTTTCAAATTATATAGTTGAACTTTATTTAAACCCTCTAGACACCAAATGTTTTTTAAGATTTTTTTTTATTTAATGCCTCTAGACACCATTCTAACATCTGTTTCTTGGCATATGACAGATAGGGAGGCCAGTCCTTCACGAATGACACCGATAGCATCTGAGCGATGATGCAGGGTTGAGGACCTCTCCCGAGTTTGGGGAGAGGTGTCTCATGTTACTACCGAGCATTCTGTCATAGACTCGATAGTGGGTAAGAGTGTACCTACTGTGGAGTTAGTAGTGGTGCCGCTGCCGTTGCCAACCCCCCGTGTTCCTTGAGCTCCAGAAGACCCCACCCTATTAGACAGCTATTCCATGCATGTTGCCTCATTGATTTGGTAGCAGGGGTATTAATTTGTGTATTTTATGTATCTGTATGTTTATTTGTGTTATTCCATACGTGCGTACTATGCTAACACTGTTTCTTTCTTTCTTTTGTAGGAGCGTGACCAGTTGAAATGCATTAGCCACGTAGACAAGATTGATGAGTGGTAGGTAGAGGTCGAGGGTGTCCAAAACCTCAAGTTTATGGAGTTGGTGCGGCAGTCTAGTCTATACCCATTAGTGCATGCATCATATTGGTCCGTCAACCGGGTAGTCATCTCAGCCTTCGTTAAGTGTTGGTACTCTAAGATCAATACGTTCCACATGCCATTTAGGGAGCTGACGATCATGCTTACGATGTCTACATGTTGCTTGGGATTCCAGTGATAGGGACTCCCATCTAGGTTGAGCCAGCCCAATTATCTAGCAGAGAGGATGAGACACTATTGACCGATACACTGGGGTTTATGGTGGAGGAGGCACAGACGAAGTTGGATAGGGCATGGTCAGGCAGTGAGGATGAAGTGGTTGAGGCTCAAATTTTCAAGGGTTACTGATGCCTGGAGTGAGGCTAAGATTGCAAATGCTACAGGGGTTATTTGTTATATATTTAAGGGTATACGTTGTTTGTAGACAAGACGTGTATACGGGTACCCATTTGTTTTCTTGAGTTGCTACGGGACCTAGATAAGGTCCATACATATGCATGGGGTGCTGGAGCATTGGCCTATATTTATCATCAGCTAGAGATTGTCAACTGAATTCAAGTCAAGCAGATGGCAGGTTATGTTACATTGCTCGATGGATGGATTTACGAGCACTTTCATCCCTTAAAGCCACATCATAACATGGACTACCATGATGACCAGCCATGCATGCAGCATTGGAGGCCATGTAAGGAGAGGGGGTCTCTCAAGGACAATTTGAGGACTTTATGAGAAACTATTGATGCATGGGTGATCCATGAGGAATTCTTACTTATTTTTAAAACATTTTTAATATGTTATTGATGTATATCTTGGTACATGTTAATAGTATATAACAATTCTTACTATTTTAATAATTACCTAACGTACATTTTATCTAGTTTATGCAGGTGAGATGGTCACCACACACCGATTGCAGGGAACACCATGCATTCTAGGACATTGCATACTTTCATGGGTTATTAAGGTGCCTGGAGATCGTGGAACCCTACCATCCCATGCTTGTCCTATGGTAGTTTAGACCGCACCAGGTTATCCTCCCCACTCCCATAGCCCCTATTTGAGGTATTCGAGGTACGTCTACTGCCACGTATCGGTCAGTATACACACGTTTGGAGCAGTTTTGGGAGGTGTGGGAAAGCCACATGCTATCTAATATATATAGATATGTGCCAGCCGTATATCCCTTAGAGTGTGCCACTGATTATATGAAGTGGTATCAGCGTGTGTTCCATATACACATGCAAAATCCACTATATTGATCCAGCGGTGCACCCAGCCACCGACGCATAGTACCGTACCCATCAATACTGTTATCCAGGAATATCGTTTAATGTTTATATGTCTATGTTAATTACTTTTTTAATCATTTAAAATGTATTCATCTTATATTTTTTGGTATGTTTTATTTTAGCGTAATGAGCATTCGCTGTAGATTATTAAGTCTCTTATGGATGGTAGTATCAAAGAGACCCTAAGGGATCGATTGGTTAGAACGTTGCATTGTGTTTGGCAGGTTTTACGATGTGGCATCGACATCGCATCCCCGGATCCCCATTCCCCATCTTCATCGGTTGTACAACATCGATCGACTCCCCGTTCTCCATAGGCCCCACCTCCTCCAAGTGCTCCACAGGCCCCACTTGCTACTAGTGCTCCACAGACACCACCTCTTCCCAGTGCTCCATAGGCCCCACCTACTCCCAATGCTCCATAGGCCCCACCTCTTCCCAATGCTCCACAGGCCCCACCTACTACTAATGCTCCACAAGCACCATCTCTTCCCAGTGCTCCACAAGCCCCACTTGCTACTACTAGTGCTCCATAGGAACCACCTCCTCCCAATGCTCCACAAGCCCCACCTACTACTACTACTGCTCCACAAGCCCCACATGCTACTAGTGCTCCACAAGTACCACTTCCTCCTAGTGATCTCCCCCCCCCATATTCAGCCTACTATATAGGCCTCACATGCTACTAGTGGCATGTATACATGGAAGAGGTGTCGTGGGGGATGACCCCATTTGTTGATGTTTATTATTTTTTTGTATTATACAGGGGATGATCCCTAGATACTTTGTACTTCATTCTATGTTGTACTCCATTATATGATCACATGTAATGAAACACCTTCTATGTAATGAACAATTGTTTTCTTTATCTTAGTTCTACTACAAAACATCTAGTATTTATTTCGTTTTGATTGCAATTATTGGCCTTAAATAGGTAAAAAATGAGAAAAAAATAATAAAAACTTTCAAATTTATTACTACTCAACCAATGGAGTATCAAGGAAGTGAAATAGATCGAAACGGAAGCCCCCAGGTAAAAAAAAATCAAGTTTTGAAAACTTGTTTTTTTTTTGCTTAAGCTTGCTCGGCATCTTAGGGCTGAACAGGCTTAAGCCTATTCGGCACCATGATGGCAACAAGCTTAAGCTTGTTCGATAGTGTGATGTCGAACAATCTTAAGCCTGTTCAGCCTTGAGGTGCCGAACAAAAAAAGAATGTTTTTTTTTGTAGCCCTAAGATACCGAACAAGAAACAGAATGAGTACAAAATAAAAAAAACTTTCAATTTCATTAATATGTCAAAATTTTACTTTAATCACAGTCAATGTTCTGTACATGATGCCAAATAAGACTAGAAGGATACAACAGATGTGCAACAAAACAAAAATTACATCAGTTATCACTCAAATCTATAGTCTCCTATGTAGCAACACTTGAGCCGACAACAAGTCTAAACTCTTCGATCATTCCTTTATATGATGGAAGCTCCCAACCTGACGCATTGTTATATCTATATCTATGCTAAAATATCGTTATGGGCGGGATTGGATGACCCGGCATCAGGATAACGTAGACAAAGTGGTTTTCGTTGACGAAACCAATGGCAATTTTCCTTTGAGTGGTAATAGGGATAAGATTTGATTTAAGTGGTAGAAAAGTGAGGCACTGATGCACACCCAAGTAATATAGAACAACATCATAGTGTGATATAATCAAATGTCCACACTCCAGTATGGTCATCCAGCGATCGTACGATGTACAATCATTGAAAGAGACTAATATATATCTAATCTCTTGCACTCTTGCATGTGACCCAGATACTTACTTGTACGGGAGGCCATGATAGTCCAACTCACACACTAGATCCTCCCTAACCTGTGCCTAATTATCCTCTCCAAATCCCATTAATGTAGCGATGTCCCTAAAGCCATAATGCCTGTCCACTTCCACGTCTATAACATTCCTTATGTAAGGCCAAATGCCTTCTGGGAAGAAACGCATATAATACATTGAGGAAGCTCGTCTAAATGAACTTGATCGAATAACCTATAAAAATGAAGGAAACATGTTATGCCACACAACGGTTGAATTATTTCACTTACACAAGTATGTGTATATTAGTTACTTTACCTTTGCTCTCCTCTACTACATTTGTCTTACTGACTATACTTTGGTGGCTTTGGTAGTGGTGGTTGTTATTGGCGAGTAGTTATCCTGTAACGATGGCACCCTCGTAAATGCGGATGGGTCACACCGCATAGATGTGTCTATCTTCGTATGTGGGCGACCTCGGGTATTTTTTTTGACATCAAATTCCTTGATATATGTGTTGTCCGACGTTGTTAATTCCTGCAACTTCTTAAGCAGTTGCATTTTGGTGGACTGATTGGATTGGTTGAACCGTGGCAAAAACAATTCCAAATCTATTGCGGCATCCAAATCATGGCTTGCAGGGCTTAAGGTAGGATGCATGTCAAGCTTATGTCAATGTGCATGTACTAACTTAAGTGGAATGGGGCGCCCTTGCCTAATATACTCTGTTAGCTCATGTGTGTAAGGTAACATGTGTGTGCATCTAAGAACACATCCATATGCAGTAGAATCAACTCCAACAACACCTACACACTTCATCTCAGTCAAAATCCTCTCAAATGTAGTAATGGATACGTTGCCATGGAGCACTCTGAACTCGACACATTTAAAGTTGTACTACACAATAGTCTTGCATCTCTCGAACGATGCATTGATGCCTGTGTGTTATAGCTCAAGCAAATTATGGATGTTTGTCCATGAAGATTCAAAGTTTCCTTGACTAGATCCAAACTGCCACTTCAACTTTGCATGCACACTTTCAACTTTAGTGACATGTACACAAATAGTTATGTACCAACCAATGAGTTTCAAACTTAAGTGAGATTACTAAACAAAAAGGTTACTTGTTCATCGTACTAACCCTCAAATGCATGCACTTATCCATCCAAGCTGCTACAAATCTGTCATTGTATCCATCCAACCAGATACTCCTCACGTAATGGAGTGCATCCATATACATGCTAAATTGCTTATCCAATAATGACAAGTGCTGAAAGTAACATTCTTCCGTGTGTGACACCGCCAATAGGTTTCAGATCATCATGAACCTCTCATATCTCCTTCTTCATAAATATCTTCTTATAGTTTACAAGCACATTCTTACTAATGTGTCATCTACACAATAAATGTGTAGCACTGGGAAACACCCTTGATATGGCATTCATCAAAGCCAACTCCCTGTCCGTTACAATGACATTAGGGAAAGCATTGTCATTCATAACACCACGTAGGACATCTAGTGCCCATAAAAAGTTATCATCCCTCTCATGCTAAAGATACACAAATGTCATAGAAAAAGTTAGATCAGTACACATCAAGCCAACAATCTCTATAAGCGGCATGCAATATATGTTTGTCTTATAAGTGCAATCTATGATCAACGCACGTGGGAATGCACACAAGAAGTCCATACAAGCCGAGTGTGTCAAAAAAATATCAGTGACAGTCTCATTGTCTTCAGCTATCCGATGTCACTCGATATAATTATGTTTGGCTAACTGTCTAAGCAAGTGTTACATATGAGATTTATCAGCCTTCTCTTCCCTCTTTTGTTTAGATTGTGGATTATATATTATGGTTATTGTAGTCATATTGAGGGAATCTCTTTGCTTCATTGCAGTCAATATGTCAATTGGTCAAAAATTACTTTTGGACATATCTTTCAAAAGTGAGGACTCTCTGTTCTACAATCTACCCACATACGAGTGACCTTCGAGATGATCCACAGTAGGGTGATTATGCACCTTGCATACGACTAGCAATAACCAATCGTCATCAGTGAATAACTTCTTTCCCTTCAATTGGAATGGACATTCACATTTCTTGGTACCCGTTCCCTTGATCCTTACAACCCCACTAACATTTCTTGACCTCTTATCTTCCCTATACTGCCCATTCCACTCGTATGCAAGAGTTAAACTTGGTTTTCTTAAGGCAGAATCGGAATCTAACTTCTTAATAACTATAACAAACTCATTCTTCTTTCTAACATCAGTCATCCACCAAATCAATACCGTCCGACTACTTAATATCTACACATAGGAGAACAATAATAATCTCGACTTCATTCAAATTGTTATACACACTAATCATACTATTAGTTAGATACACTTTTTTTTTTTACTTCGTGCATGATGAATTCATTGTTGTAATTCATCACCATTTTATTGCAAATCTGACTGCAGTGGGTCAGGACATTGGACTGCCAAAAAAGAAAAAAAAATTAAACATTATATTTTTTGTTTGGCTTCTCAGGGTTGAACAAGCTTAAGCTTGTTCGGCATCAAATGATTGAACAGGCTTAGCTTGTTCAGCATCAAGTGGCTAAACAAGCTTAAGCCTGTTCAGCCCTATAATGCCAAACATGACAAAAAATTAAAAAAAAAAAAAAAAAACGTTCCATAACTTGAAAGTTTTTTTACCTTGGGGCTTCCATTTCACTTCCTTGATACTATCCATTGGTTGAGCTCTTGTTTGAAAATCTAAATGTGTGACTCTTTTTTTGGTGTTAGAAAGCCCTAAATGGAGAAAAATGGAGATAGGTGAAGAAGCTTTGGTGAAAGAGAGGAGACGGTTTAGAAGAAGAAGAGGGGGTGTGGAGGTGTGCTTACAATTTTTATTTTTATTTTTTATAAATGTCATTAGGGTTATAACTGTCATTTTAAGATAGGGTATTTTTGGAATAGAGTTAAGTGAGGTATGCTTACAAAAACATGAGGTGTGAATACAAACTCCCTTTTTTTTTTTTCTTTTTTTTGTTGTTGAAAGAAAGAGGAAATAGGTATACAATCATAGTACCACAACACACACACCCAATCATGACTGATTGGTGCAAAAACGAACACCCTTGTTCACAATCAAGGCGAAAAAACTTGAAATACTTGGGTTCCACACAGTCAATAGAGGAAACCCAGAAAAAAAAAAAAAAAAAAAAGGATGCCCTCCTCTCCTTGTATTATAAAATATGCTATAGGGACAAAACTGCCCATGCTATGGTCAGCTAAAAACATGAGCCTCTTAACAGTGGTAAAGGATACTTTGTAGTTGTATGCCTAACCAAGAATCTCTAATACTGTGGGGAAGGCAAACAAACGTGAAAATCAAGAGCCAGGATCATGGTGTGAAACTAATTATCGACTGGGATAGTAACATGATCTCAAAACTCATTGGTAAGCTAAAATTCAAGGTGAAAAGGCACCCCAAACCATATAGAGTTGTATGGATCAATGACACCACAATCTCAGTTAATTCTTGTTGCTTAGTTTCTTACTCACTCGATGAAAACACTAAAACACTCTGTTGTGACATTATACCTATGAAGGTCAGCCGATTGTTATTAGGTGACCATGGCTATATGAGAGAAGCATTCAACAATGACTATGATGAAAGAGAGATCTCTTTGAACAATGGAAAAGGGCACGCTGAGAAGGTGGATGTGAAGAAAGATCCCACAGTTCTTATGATGCAACAAATAGTGGTGATAGTCGTGCACATGGCCTACCTCATCGATCACAACTGTTCATTGTATACCAGATGGAGTATAGCACAAATCTTGCAGAACCAGGCTTCTTTTTAACAATCTGCATTGGAAAGACAACAGAGTTTTCAGCACTTTGCTTTCAGTACCTTACATGTCATATGTTATTGTGAATTTGGGTCGCCGGATTGATGACAGACTATTCTTCTGTCAGGCAGCTCATCAAGAGAACATTTTCTTCTCACTTCGGTAAGACCCTTCTCATCTGTGATTATATTAAGAAGACAATTATAGCTTCCCATCAATGTAACTCTCCTTAAGATTCTGCAACGCTTGTCGTATTGAATCCTCATCTTGGTTAGAGTATTTCAAGCATATCAGCCTCTGAGCAACACGATATGCCATTTGGATTGGATGATACTGCATGCAATTTACTTCCATCCTCTTCACGTCCTACCAAAAAAGCAAAGAATCTAATTTACCAACCATCCGAGTTAAGGACACTCCATATCAAAAATCAAACACGCATCTAAAGATGTGATTCCACCTAAGAAACACATCAGAGCATTAACTGCTTTTACACAATAGAGGTTACCATTTCTGTGATTCTTGACGTGATAGTTCTGGCTGTTTCAATCACCGAGCTTGGTAATCCTGCAACTCCAGCCAATAGGAGGCCATAGTGCGGCACATGTCTTGGCCCATCTTTGAGTTGAAACTGATCCAGAGAAACAAACTTTCAGACAAGAAATAATCCCAACAATGAGAAATTATAACTCAACAAGAAAAAAAAAAGAAAAAAGAAAGGGAGAAACAAACAACTAAAACAAAACAAAACAAAAACAAAAAACCTCACAGGACACCTTGAAATCCAAGCGGTTGTTTTTGACATCAACGTAAAGATGGAGAATTTTCACATTCGGGTAGATGGTTGCTAATTCAGATAGGTTTTCCATATGAGTTGCAAATATTGTATACC
>JAOXJP010177996.1:0-12522 GCA_025762735.1 Platanus orientalis
ATATATATATATATATATATATATATATATATATATATATATACACACACACATATATGAAATTCTTCCACACCCATTACTCCATCCAGTTTCCTAATCCAAGGTTGATTCAACTCAAGCTTTAGTCCCAATTCAAGGAAATGTGATCGTTCCATTCAATTTGGACTTAATGTGTGATTCGATCTGCTAAGCTCGCAAACTCACTTCAAGCTCACTAAGGACATCTTTGCTCAAATTATTAATCTAATTTGTTCAAATCTTCTTATCAGTTATCATCCAATCTGAGTCATGTTATTTTTTTTCGACTCAACATATATAATTCTCTACGTGTATCAGGAGGATAGAGTAGAACACTTCTGAACCAAGTCAAAAATGGAGATTCATAACTATGTGATTGTGAAAAATTGTGTCAGTTCCTATTATCCATGTTTTATTATTATTTTTTTTTTTTTGGAAAAGGATCTCCTACCCCCAATTTGTCTGACCCCCTGTGTCCCCACACAGAAATGATGGAGTGTATAAAACTGTAAAAACACTTTTTAAATGAAAAAAAGTAGGTATCATAAAAAAAAAATGAGGCGTACAGTAGTAAAACCGTAAAACAAGTGTTCAAATGAACATTTGCTCCTTATTTAAAAGAGACACCAAATTCACAAAAGCGAACAGCAGATTACTCAAAAAAAGAAAAAGATGACTCCAAATAGTTGGGACAAGGCTTCATTGAGAGTTACCCATCGATCTAACTAGGATCATTGCTTCTACAACGTCCAAAGAATCAAACTGCAACTCAAAATTCATATGGGTCAGATTAAGTTTTTTAACTATTTGATTGGGTCACTTCAATTTGGAGGGTCATATTGCATAGAGTACCTCTCCACCCGCCCAAGCCTTGCCCATCAGCCCATGTTAGTAAAGACCTTAAATTCAATGGGATGGGCTTATCAAGTGACGCATGATCCTAATCCAAAAAGATCTAGGCTTGGAAGTCTATCAGGAGGGCCAGCCTATGTCCCACCCATCATGCATGCAATTGTCCATAAACTAGTCATGTGGTTCCCTAGTATGAGGACCTTCATTGGTTGGCCTTTGAATTTTAAATTTTAACCATGAGAGATGGTAGAAACAAGAAACCACCAGTCACCTTTTCAAAAAGATTCAGGTCATGGGTTTTTTTTCCTCTAACCAACTATTTTGTCTGCCTGAGAATTCTCCTGGTTCATGAACTGGGGTAAGAATCTAAACCTTTAAAATTGTATAATATCACTCAGGCATATATTATTGTATATTATTTTTAAACTTTATTAGATGAATCAAGCAATTAACCAAGCCCGCAATCACTTTCTGAAAAGTTATGATCCCTAATCTTTTTGTGTTCTTTTGACTGACTCTCACCTGCCATACATTCTCCCCCTTGTCCCTATCACCTACACCTACTTTCAAGACTCGGTTCCGTTTCTAAGTGGGAGGACATATGGATACAGTGAGGACTCGAGACTTTCCACCAACCATCATTTAAGTGACTAAGATTTAACTGAGGAACCCGTATCTAGACCACGTCGATTTTTCAAGACCGATCACGTCATGAAGGATCCCTTAGGGAAATGCATTAGGATGTATTATGAGTATTTGCTTACATTTGGTGGACAAGATTCACTCAAGTACATGCCCACATGCATATTTAGTTCGGTGGCAAGGAGCCGGCTCGGGTCTATTCTTATGGGTCATGTCAATTCCAACTGACTTTGGATTAAACCAGGCTGTGAGAATAATCAAACCTACTTGGAAAAATCAGGCGGGTTACCCATGGACTGTTACCGGACAATTTGGGTCTGGTTTCCTCGCTTTGCCAAGATAAGCACTTCTTAATAATTTCTTGAGTTTGAGACGAAACGAAGTCAAGCAAAACGCGAAAGATATACAGGGAACATTCTAGTTAAAATACAGTAGATAGTTAACCTGACGTATTTTTTAAGTGAAGAATGATTGTCTGTGATGAAAAAACCTCTGTAGTCATGCCACAGATTGACACATCATTTGTTTTTTAAACAAGGAATAATGTTCTGTCCAGGACGTACCATTTGTGCCCCCCTGTGAGGGGCGAACTGTACATCTCGTACAGAACATTATTTCAGTCTTTTTGGATGCTTACATTTTCAACTACGCAATTTTTTTTATCACGTTTTTAACCCCAATGTACCACGTGTTGGTTTATGCAGTTGCTCAAAGACTCACAGGGAGCTTTCTTTTAATCACAGAATGTTTGTTCTGCACCAGTCTTTATGTCACGCATGGCAGGGTGGACACATGACCCCCAAAAGTGAAAATCACCCCTCCCCCTTAAAAGTTTATATCACTTTTTAACACCATGTGTCCGCCCTTGCATATAGGCAGACCTTAAGCATTCATAGGGGGCAGGTCTTTTGCCCCAACTGCGGGCTGATATCCTCTACGTCACCCCCCTTGTGCGACGCTCAAGGGCCACACACACAACAAGAAAGTTGACTTTTTTCAAGAGTCCGTACCATCGAAATAAGTATTAATAACCGTGGAAAAAAGTATTATCAACGGTTTTAAAAGCCGTCGATACCCGTCAACTAAAACACTGTCGAAAATACAAATCGACGAATTTTCCGCCCGTCAATAAAAGTTGTTTACATTTATCAACGGTCCGTGACTGTCGCAATATAATTTTATACACCGTCGAAACATATCAACTCAAAGCGTCGAAAATAATGCATCTATTTTAACGGTCATTGGCCGTTAAAAAAAGTTTTTACAATGACAAAAAACCATTGAAATAAGTAATATTGTTATATGTTTCAATAGGTTTTGACCGTCGAACTAAGTGAAATTGATATATGTTTCAACACTTTGTGGCCGTTGAAAGAAGTGAAATTGATATAGTTTTCAACACTCTTTAACTGTCAAAATATGATTTTGTACCTTATGTTTCAACCGTCAGTGACCGTTGAAATAAGTTTAAATATTATTTTTTGTATATTAAAATTAGATTTATCATAACCTGATTGAACATATAAACTAAAATAAAATTGTGCAACAGTTAACATCTATATGAAATAACGTAAACCAAAATATCCCAAAACAAAATACAATCCTCAAACCAAACTACAATATTTCAAACCAAAATACAATAGATTAATCCAAAATAGTCCAAACCAAAATACAATATTTGAATCCATAATAAACTAAACAAAATATTCAAAACAAAATAGCTCCCAAGATTGTGCTAATTTGTTTGCTTTCCTGCACTACCTGCAATAAAGAGGAAATTGGTTTTATGAGTGAAAGTTGATTGTAAAAAAATAATATGAAGGAAGCATAGTGCTAGAGTGTTTTTAAAATAAGTTTTTAAGTGCTAAGTGATTAATAAACTCACCTACTAGTGATTTTGGGTAGTTACATTGGAGTTTTCTTTTCAATATAACATGCAATCATTTACACATACATGTATATTTGTGTAATCAAGACCTAAATCTTGGATTATCTTTCTTGCCTCATAAAATGACTTAGACAACTCTACATCACCCTTCGAAAGCGTGTCATTCAATAGTTCAAGCAACATAGTGAAAGATTTGTTTGTAAGACCCCCAAGGCATTTTATGTGGAACAATTTTACAATGAGAGACAATTTGGTATACTTGCAGTTCTGAAAAATTCTTTGATCGTTTTCCCCTAACAATCGAAAAAAATTAGCCGGATCCTCATTGGGCTCTTCAGGACCATTGCCACTTTGTTCTCCAGCTAACCAACTTGTTGTATTCATAGTTCTAAAGTGATCTTCTAACATTTCACTCATTCCACTCCCATCTGTCTCATCATCACTATCTGACTCCTCACTTACTGGATCATGTCTATCTTCACAATGCCTAAACCATCGAGTATAAGTTGAGACAATAACAATTGTAAGTAGATCACCTTCAACATCACCTCGAGTCTTTAATACATAATTGTTGCAGTTCTTATATGGACAAAAAATTTGATCTTCCACTGATGACTGAGCAAGGCAAAATCTAAGAACTCTTGAACTCTCTTTTTATACTCATGATGTGCTCTATTATTAATTTTTACCCAATAATGTTCCATCTTATATACTCAATAACTAATTCTTTGATATCTCTATGATTTTAAAATAATACTCATCAAAATGTCACTCTTAAAGTACAACCAAACATTATTTAAAAGACAGCAAATTAATATCAACACAACCAAAACTTTAAAAGACAAGTTCAAATATAAAATACAAAAATTAATAGTCAATTTTTGTGCTAAAAGCTAAATACGGATTACATATTTCTCTCTAATAGCTAAAACATTACATTTGTTTTGGGAGAGGCACACAAATATTCATATAGTCCCATTCAATTTTTCTTTTTCAAATAATAATTGCTCTAATAAAAAAATCAAGGAATTTCTATGTTTCACATAAATATGAAAACAACTAAAATGAATTCACAAAGCTAAATCTAGAGAGAGTTATAAGTGGTAAATTGATTGTTTTGATCACACAAATTGATGATAATGGAGATAATAAAATACTTGCAAAATAATAATATTTTAAATGGGTAATAAAGAGAGAGATAGCACAAATTATATAGAAAACTAATATAATTATTGTTTTAAGGCACCACAAGAATAGTTGTTAAAGGATGATGATCCAAGCCTTCTTAAAGGCCTACATAAACCCAAAAAATTAAACCAATTTTAAAACAAAAACAAAATGAAGGTTTTAATCACACAATAATCATAACTGGAAAAAATATAAATTAATGAGAATTTAATTGTATGTATATTTATAAATATAACTATATGATCATATAAATTTTGTTTAATAATTACGTTTGTGTTGCCAGTATACGAGTGCTAAATATAAATAACTTACATATATAAAATAAAGTAACAAAAGTACTATTCGTGATGAACCAAAAAAATATACTTACAACTTTCAATATTTAGTTTTGGTAACAAACACTAATAAGACTAATAACAGTCCAATTACTAATAAAATAATTATAAACTAGTAACAAAACCATTGGTAACAAACACAAAAATGATAAATAAAGATATAATCGATAACATTTCAACTATAGAATTGTAACTAATAGCAATCCATTGGTAAAAAACATAATTCTAACAGATAATAGAGTTTATAGTGCAATAGTATTGATACAGACACCCAAATGTGTCAAATTTGAGTGTAGGTTGTGTCAATAGGTATTGTATGAAAGACTACACAAAGATGGTTATTGATACAGACACCCACTATATTGAGTAAAAGCATCAACCGGTCATCCAACTTAATTTGTAGCAACAACTAAACAACCTTTTCAATTTGTCTTAGAGAAAGTAGATATATAGATAAATTATGATACTTATGAGTATTGTCACTTTGCTCAAATTTGCTGGAAAAACCCTTTGAGAATGACTGCGAGACAACATTAACCACCTAAAACTCAAATTTAACAGAGAGGTGTTAGGGAAAAAAAAAGAGAGAAGAAGAAGTAAACAATGAATAAAAAAGAAAGAACGAAAAAATGACTAATTAAATCATCCTCTAAAATACCTCTTTGTAAAACCTTTATCAAAAAGAAGGCCTGGGAATGGATGAGAGTGCAAGGTCATTGTTGCCACAAAACTTGTTTTCCTTTGAACAACTAGGAATCTGAATCTGAAGTTCCCCAACACAACCGATTAGAGAAATATTCACACACTAAAAAAAGACTTTAAAGCTAAAACTCTAGAGAAAGTGATTTGGGTTTAAAAAAATATTATACTTGCTAGAACTCTAAAAGATGCTGTTGAGAGATGTACCAAACTATTTGTATGGTATTAGTTGTTGTTGGAGGCAAGGATGGATCAGATATGGGGAGAGAGAGTGCCCGAGACTAATAACATAGAGAGAGAAAGACTACATGTACGATCAGAGATGGGGAGAGAG
Organism: Platanus orientalis; assembly: GCA_025762735.1. Classification (NCBI taxonomy): domain Eukaryota; kingdom Viridiplantae; phylum Streptophyta; class Magnoliopsida; order Proteales; family Platanaceae; genus Platanus; species Platanus orientalis. The sequence goes on from JAOXJP010177996.1 coordinate 5,957, forward strand.
AGAGATAGCTGACGAGGAGGAGAGGGAGATCCTAAGAGAGAGAGAGAGGATGAGGAGATTCTAATATATAAGACCTGCTAGAGAGAGATAGAGATGGATATCAGAGGGAGATCCCTGCTAGAGAGAGAGAGAGACCAAGATGGATACCAGAGAGAAATGAGAGGTGGAGATAATGAATACCAGAGAGAGAGGTAGACGCACGTGCCTATTAGAGAGAGAGTGGTGAAGACGGATACCAGAGAGGGGCAGATGCACGTACCTGCTAGAGAGAGACGAAGGAGAGAGATTGAGATCCCTACGAGAAACAATTATGCGTCTAATTCATTCACCTGAGATATAGAGAGATGGATACCGGCCAGTTGAAATAGAGAAAGGCACAAATATATACCGGCTAAGAGAGAGAAACGGAGGTTGTCGACTGAGAGAGAGAGAGAGAAGAGGAGGTTGATATTGAGTGAGAGAGAGAACAGAGGTTATTGGCTGAGATAGAGAGAGGGGAGGAGTTTGATGCCGACTGAGGGAAAGAGAACGGAGGTTACTGGCGCTGAGAGACAGGGAAAACAAGATGGATACCGACTGAGAGAGAGAGAGAATGGAGGTTACCGACGCTGAGAGAGAGGCAAGATGGATCAGCTGAGACAGAGAGAGGCGGAGATGGATACACATACCTGGTGGTTCATCAAGTGCCCTGCCTGCAGCCGTCTGAAACCTTAACTGCACGAGCAATTTCCCTCTCTAAAACTTTAGGATCTTGTGTTTTACAAATTGTTTCCCTCTCTCTAAAACTTTAGTTAACCACTTATTCATATCTCAAAGTGATTTCCTGTAATTTCTTACTGTAGTTGTAGTTGGACTGTAGAACTAGGGTACCCAGTGACACATGGGTGGAAACAGTGAACCATCACAAAAAATAATTAATACTGATTTTTTTTCACTTTTTCTGCCTAAATGTCACCCCGATCCCTGGTGTTATAATATAACTACAGTAAAAAAAACTACAGAAAATCCGCTTTAATTCATATATTATTTCAACGACTGTGTTGAAATAAGTTTTTAGTATTTTTATAATTTCTTTTATCAACGTTTATAAGGTGTGTTGATTTTTTTCAATGACATTTTTCGACAATGACAACAAAAAAAATCAAATTTAAAAAGAAAATGTATTTTTGTAATTTCTTTTATCAACATTTATAAGACGCGTTGTTTTTTTTTAATGACTTTTTTCGACGGTACCAATGAAAAAAATTAATTTCAAAAAGAGAACCTACCCGCGTAGTGGCAGGAGACTTTTTCTCAATGCTTATATCAACAGTTAATTATATCGGTCAAATAAACATATAAATTTAACGCATTATTATCAACGACCATCATTAAGCGTAAACAATTAATATATTTACAACGATTTTTAATGACCATCGATAATAATGGATCGAAACAAACCAAGTTTCCTATAGTGTCAGTTGGTGATTAAGCAGGTATAAAATGTTGTCTTTAAAGTGATATTCGTTGGCCTGTCGTAGGTATGGTAGGCTTGATTGACGATCACCTCCAGGAACACTAATCTCTCTAGTAGACCCCGTACAGGTTAACAGCGACTCACATGAATAACTCAGATTAACCTCCAGTGCCAATGAAATAACTTATATGAAAACCAAATTGAATCAATAAGAAACCAATAGAAAACGGAAAAAAAGAAGAAGACTAATTCGCATGAAATATTTTCTGTGTGTATCTTCCTTCTCCTCTAATAGAAGACGATGAATGATTACACCCAAACTTTCCATGAAGAGCTAGGCTCTTTTGGAAAACATTAAACGTGTATTTAATCCTCATCAATCCTTTTGATTATAGAATGTATTAATATCATGCCAATAATACATTACCATATAATGTAAAGACTAAATAAACAACCAATCAATTAAAATAAATATTTAACATTTAAATTAATTAATTAAAATAATTAATTTGTGTAACCCACACCCACGCCCTAGCCCAACCCAACCTGACTCGGCTGGGTTCGGTATGCGTGCGTGATGCAAACAAACAACTCCAACCTCTCCTCTCATCTTCAACCCCATTGCCCCTTAAGGTCTTGCATTTACTTTAAAAGTGGATTTTGAGGTTCCCCACTTTCCATGTGGGACTAAACTTTCAAGACAAAAACTTTTGAGAGTTGGGTTGTACTTCGTTTTGAAGGAAAACACAAAAACTTTAAATAAAACATTTCATTCAAAGTTCCCTCCAAATATTTTAAACACACTTATGGGCTTAAGTAACTCATGTGGGCCTATTTGGTCCACACAACTAAATAGCCTATAATACACACATGAATAACACATGATTCATTTTGAATCTTAAATATAATTCAAATATAACAGTTGTCACCTCATAAGGATAATCGTAGTCCAATCTTGAATATATTAATTGGCAAACAACAAATCAGCAGATCCTAAGCTGCTTATTTGCAGCTATATCAGACGTTATCTTTCCATACGTCTCCCACCTCACAACTGCCAGAGAAATCTGGACGGCACTAGAGTGAGAGTATTCGTGTCTCTCCCGATCGAGTATTCTCCAAATCATGCATAAACTACAATCTCTCAAGAAAGGAAATCAATCGATGAGCGCCTATCTTCAATAAATTAAATCTCTCACAGATACCTGAATGGTGGTCTCAGCTCCTCTTGACGAAGAGGACGTGGTCTTGTATACACTCCATGGTCTTCCAAACGAGTTTGACTCCTTCAACACTGCTGTCAAGCTTCGACCATACTCCTCCATTTCCCTCTCAGAGTTGCACGATCTTCTACTAATTGAAGATCAACAAATCCAGATGAGAACGACAAACCATTCTCTTTCTCAGCAAAGCATGATCTCCTCTGTGTTTGTAGCCATAGAAAACAAACCTCGATTTCAAGATGACAAAGGATATCGCTCCTACCGTGGTAAAGGAAGAGGAAGGGGCCGATCTAGAAACAAGCCTTGCTTATTTTTCTAAATATGCTACAAGCCGGGGCACAACGCCTTCGACTGCTACCACAGGCACGATCACAGCTTTCAGCGTCCAAATCAACCATCAAATCCTCAACACAAGGCAACAGTGTACTTCCTCCCACAAGAGGAAACTTCTGAAAATTACTCTGCTCCCATTACACAGCATCAGCTTCAACACTTTCAACAACATCAATCCTCGGCACAAGCTACCACTACAGTTCCTGACACATGGTATCTAGACTCTCGGGCGAGTAACCACGTCTCCCCCGATATCAACACCATGGCAGTGCACTCTCCGTATTTTGGTCCTGTAAAGAGTGGCCGTTGGGAATGGGCACATCCTGAAAGCTCAAAACTCAGGCTCAGGTATGTTATTCACACCCTCTCATCTATTTAGTCTAAATAAAATTTTGCATGTTCCCAATCTCTCGACAAACCTATTGTCTGTACAGCAATTAGCCAAGGACAATAACTGTCTGATTTCATTTGATGACAAATCCTTTTACATCCAGGACAAAGCGTCAAACAAACTGATTCACAAAGGCTGCTGTGAAAATGGCGTTTATCCACTATTCAGCTCACCTACAAATAAGACTCGATTCACTCTCTCAACTTGTTGCACTCAGTTGTTCATGCTTTCAAACCAAACTGTGGCACTATAGGCTCGGCCATCTGGCCATTAAGACCTTACATTCAGTACTACATTCCTTGCATTTAAATACTTCTAAAATGTCAAATTGTATTCATTGTGATGTCTCAAAACTTCATAAACAACATTTAAATACTTCAAATTCTGTTACAACTACTCCTTTACAGCTGCTCCACGTAGATGTTTGGGGACCCGCCTCTTCAAACACTGTTAGTGGCTTTAGATTTTACCTGAATTTGTAAATAACAGATTTGCAGGGCTATGTTCTAAGTCTGGGATTACTCATCAACTTACCTGCCCTCATACCCCATCTCAAAAATGGGGTGGCGGAACGAAAACACAGACATATATTATCAAAACATATGTCGCTCTACTTCAGACGGCCTCCCTCCCTACAGAATTCTGGGGAGAAGCAGTTCTTACCTCTGTGTTTTTGATAAATGAGCATTCTCTACCTTTAGATCCGAATAACAACAATATAACTTCAACTTCATCCCATAATGCACCTACACCATTAGATTCAGTCCACAACTCTCAACCCTCAAATCCCAATGTTCCCATTGCACACATTCCAATTTTAAACTCTTTAAATAACACATCTTCACCGTCCATCAACTTAGATTCTTATCCTACAGCTGTTAATCATGAATCTAATAACCAAATTAGACACGGGCCTAATTCCTCACCATTGATTTCAAATAGTCATTCACAACCATTAGATATAAACCCAACTCCTCCACCTGCAAACTTGGACTCTCAAACTATAACACCCGACACCTCAACCACATCTTCCGATGTGAATCAAATATCCATTCCACCTACCAATCAGGACGGTTTTACTACAGCAAGCCTACATCCTATGCTCACTCGGTTAAAGGCTGGGATTCGTAAACCAAATCGGAAATTTTCCTTCTCTGCTCAAATAGTACAAGAGGTAGAGCCAGTGAGTTCTAAGGATGCACTTCGCTACACGGCCTAGACACAGGCATTGCAAGAAGAATATAATGCCTTACAAACACAACAAACTTGGGAACTTGTTTCCCTAGAGCCTTCTCAACGTATTCTAGGGTGCAAATGGATATTCAAATTAAAATGAGATTCATCTGGCCGAGTTGTTTGTCACAAAGCAAGATTAGTAGCTAATGGCTACAACCAACAACCGGGTTTGGATTGTTTTGACACATTCAGTCCTGTCATCAAGATGACCACGATACGGCTTATTCTTTCACTCTCATTACATTTTGGGTGGACAATCCATCTTGGACATAAAAAATGCATTTCTTCCCGGCTTTATTTCAGAAACTTTATATATGGCACAACCGCCTAGCTTTATCAATCCTACTTATCCTTCATACGTTTGTCGTCTCCGCAAAGCACTCTACGAGCTATGGCAGGCTCCAAGGGTTTGGTATGCTCATTTTTCGCAGTTTGTCACTACATATGGTTTTCGTATGTGTCAGACGGATAACTCGTTGTTTGTAAGCCACACAGAAACATCAGTCACCATCTTATTAGTCTACGTTGATGGTATTTTATCAACAGGCAACGATTCTGAATATATTCAAGAATTACTTACAGCATTCTATGAGCATTTTGCTATGCGTCATATTGGTCAGTTAAAACACTTTTTAGGAATCGACTTCATACCGTCTTCGTCTGGATTCATTCTATCTCAGCATCAGTACATCCTCAGTTTACTTAAATGAGAAGGAATGGAAACGTGCAAGCCGTGTCCAACTCCACTAGCTACGAACACAACGCGCAGCTCTACTACTTATGACTCTTTCTCTTCGATCGGATCCTAAACTATATCACAGTTTAGCCGTAGCACTGCAATATCTAACCATTAACCGGCCAGATATTATATTTGCAGTAAACCATATATGTCAGTTTATGCATCAGCCGCTAGCTGGATTCACATTATCAAATATTCACGCGCATCCTCCGATATTTACAAGGCACTGTAACCGATGGTCTACATTACTCGTCTAGCTCACTATTACTTCGTGCATATGCTGAAGCTGACTGGGCAAGTGATCGAGTTGATCGTCGTTCGGTAAGTGGTTACTGTGTTTATATTGGTGACAACCCGATTATGTGGTCGTCGAAAAAGCAGGCAACGGTGTCACGATCATCCACTGAAGCCGAGTACCGAGCCCTCAAATGCGGAAATCTGTTGGTTAAGCATGCTCTTCAAAGAACTAAAGCTTCCACTACTGCAAGTGCCTGTCATTTGGTGTGACAACCAATCGGCTATTGCTCTGGCCCATAATCCTGTGCTCCACGGACGGACAAAACATGTTGAATTAGATTATCATTTCATGAGAGAGAAAGGTCTTCAGCGGGTGATTCAAGTTTGTCATATTCCATCAGACGCTCAGCAGGCAGATATTTTAACAAAACCAATGTCATTTCTTAAATTTAATCCGTTTAGAACCAAGTTTAGGGTCCTACCTACCCTAAGCTTGAGGGGAGATATTAAGGATATGAAGGATACGTGAGTTAGTTATGAAGCGTGTTGGGTTATACTGAGAGAGCAGGTTGTATTGAAATAGAAAACTTAGCAGAATTGATGGGGTGTATATTTAACTGTAATCGGTTATAGTTATGTAACTCATCAAGTATAAATAGAGAATCGCCTGACGAAGACGAGCACGTTCTTCTTCTTCCTTTCGTTGTTTTCTGGTTGGTCATATCAGAAAATGTTTAGAAAATACTAGTGCTTTTTAATACTGTAATCAATTTGTGACTCAGTGTTCCAGTTATTCTAGGCATTGGATTACCATATCTTAATAGCCTGTTTGGCAGCCACCTGTAATGTAATCATTTCATTTGAGTCTCTCAAGGCATGTGTGGCCATGAGGTGATGGTATGTAATGAATTCATTCAAATTTATACTGATTTGTTAACTACAACTAGAAAT
>JAOXJP010178007.1:0-12522 GCA_025762735.1 Platanus orientalis
AAAAAAAAAATTGTTCACTTTTGTACTCCCCTTCATTCTTTTTCCACTTCATGAGATACCCATGTTTATTCCCTTGATTTTGGATTTCAAATGGATTCAAGTTTTCCACCACCATTTAATATCTCTCTATTATTTTCTTTATTTAAATGATATAGCTACTGACTGATTTTCAGTTACTATGTCACAAATTTATCAGTTTATTCTGACATTTATATGTGGGTAGATTCTAATGTATGGATGATGGTTTAGTTGCTAGATGTGATTGCGGAAAAATTCTATGGAGTGCGGCGAAGAAGTCCCCTACAAGGGATGTTTGGAGATTTTTTCAAGGTGACCAATCCTTCTTAGGGCCAGTTATATAGTCACGCACAAACATGCACACACACTTGCACACAATAAATGATGCAGAATGATTGAAACTACTTTGATAATTTTTTATGCTTTTGAGTAAAAGATGGAAAATATTGATGATGACTGGAAATAGCCAGTAGCTTTTGAGCTACGAAATAAAATTCACACAAGTTCTAAGGCAGAGGATCTGGTGATATATGATATTTAAACAGTGTTGATATGAGCAACGAAAAGGGGTCATGCATTGCAGAATATATCATTTGGGAACCCGTGAATTTCTTAGAATGGTCAAAAAGAGTTCTAACAGATTCGCCTCTACTGAAGCTGTGGAGATAGACTGATGTCACATAATTTATTTCAACTTAAATTGTAATGTCGGGTAATGTTTGAGATAATGACCAATGACATCAATCTCACATACTGGGAGCTGGCAGGGTTATTTTAGTACTGTGATCATCGTTTTCATAATTTTGCATGTGGTGCTTGTGTTGGTTGACCTAGACTGCCCCATTGATGAGCCATCACTTGGTTGAGTGTATTCTAGTTATATCATGGATTCCTAATCCCCAACTGGTTAACCTAGACTGCCCCATTGATGATCCAATTGACTACTCTTTAATGGCTAATAAAGCTATGATCCATGCAAACAAAGTTATGGATCAAACAGAAAGTATGATGGGACTTTTGGGTCACATATATTACAAGAGGTGGTTAATCATTTGGGGTTTCTTGGTCAGCTCATGCACCGCATGAACATCGGGTGACTCCATATCATGTAATCTGATATAGACTTTAGTGCCGTTGCATCATTTATTCTTTTGCTCATCTGACCTAGGTTTTTTAAAGATATTTCTGGAGTCTGAAAGGAAGTTACGGACCATGAACTTAATGACAGTACTGTTTCTTGATATATTATCTCTCATAAATGGATGTTCAATTATGTTATGTCTAGTTCTAATCTTCAAACAAGGTCTTATTTGTAAGTTCATCAAATTTGACCCTTTATATTTTTGTTCCTACTACTCCAATGGCTATTAACCGAGTACGCTGATGCAGATGATGGGTGGTGAAGGAGGAATTTGATGATCATATGGGCATCTACTTTGTTGATCCAATGTCCAGGCCAAACTGTTTGGTACTGCAGAGCATTAGTTGGGTGTTTCCAAAAATTGTATCATCTTTCAAGCAATTTGGGGATAATCTCTTCTCATTAATGTGACAACCAGAATCTTTAGTTTGGGTGCAAAAATTTTGAATTAATGGGTCTAGAGGCAATACCTGACTTGATATGCAACACGGATAGGTTTTTTCTAGTTAGGGTTGAGTAATGTCGATCTGGTTTAAATGCATGGCAGGTTGGAGGAAGTTGGCTAATGTTGATCCGGTTTAATTTTGGGTTGGGTGAGACCCAATGCACCTTTACTTTGTTCACGAATTGGGAACTTTCAGTCTTTCCAGCATCCAGTATTCTTATAGAATTGAGAAATTGGAGCACTTGTACGTTTCTTTGGGTTTCTCTACTTTCCATTTCACTGTTTTGGCGTAGCCCGATTGTTTGTTGTCCTTAACCAGGTTCGTTTTGATTGTTGAGGACATAGAAGCATGCAAGACTGATCAAGGAATGCGGGTGGGTCTTTTTTATTTTGATAGGTAAACGTTAGTGGTTACCAACTTAGCAAGCAAACATCATTATGATGACGACGGTGACAACTCTTTAACAATAATTAGATTACAGCCATTAAAATAAGAATAGCTGCTAATAACGATCATTACTATATTACTGGCTTTATTTACCAAAAACAATTGTCCCGACCACTGGTATACTGCCATTAGTAGTGGTTGTAATGGTGGTTCTAAGGCCATGCAGCGAAGACATTCACCAACTTTTTGATCCCTTTGTAAATTCTACACATCAAAAGAGTTTTCCACCCCTTCTCCCACCAGGAAAAAAAATCTTTACTTTTGCTAGCAGTGGTAAAAACACAGCACATTTCATGCCCCCATTGAACCTATTGTACAACTCCACTGGCTGAGTTTGGATCCTTCGAGTTAGCAAGTCCCATGAATTTAGGATGGAGGGCTAATGTTGGCAGTATAGTTCAATAACATTGAGGTAAGTCCTGCACTTGAGAATTCAAACCCCACAAATTTAGGAGGTAGTTTGAACTCCCTATTGGTCGTGGGAGTTGATGAAGCCTTGTAGTCCAGGGAGTTGCACTGGTGAGACAGCACATGATTCTCGTGACGGGGGCATAAGCCAGGTGATTTCCATGGCAGTCAAGACTTGTGAGGATTCAAACACAACCCTAGCAGCACATATCAATGGGATCATTCACAAGATCAACATCTGAGCCGGATTGACTGATTCTCATGCAATGTAATAATCCAAAGATGACGCTGATACATAATTATTCAACAATCAAGTTTTCCAGTACGGCTGATACATCTCAGGCTGGATGGCAAACAATGCAACCCATCCTCGAAAAATTCACAATCCGACTTAACTCTGCATAATGTACTCTACACTGGTCTTTGATGGTTTGGTCCGCTAGTTGGTCTTTGAATTGACAAATCATTGGTTGGACATTGGGTGGCCTCCATTCCAATATGCATCACGGGCAAATCCATTTGAAGGTTACATATGAGGAGAGGCTGGCTCTGGTCTGTCCTTAAGCACTAATGTTCTCTATGTCGGCACTTTTGTCCATCCTTTTCACAATGCCAGCTATAACCTGATAAATGATCCAGAACAGAACTTGTGAGTATAAACTTTTATAAAGTAAAAAACACTAAACCAATTAACTGTCAGATTAAGGTTACCTTTCCAGGTCCCAACTCATAGCTCTTCGTGAGCCCTTTAGTCAAGAGATTCTTCACTGTTGTCTCCCATTGAACTGGAGAAGTCACCTGTGATTTCAGGACAGAAGTCAAATCAATGCTTATATGCCAATAACCATGTATAAACGAAACACATTCAAATTTTGAAGAGGCTCACCTGACGGGCCAATATCTTCTTGATCGTATCTGGATTCGCATGTGGCTGAGCATCAACATTCGATATGACTGGTATTCGGGGGAGTTTAATTTCTGTAGCTGCCAATGCAGCTTCCAATCTTGAAACAGCTGGTTCCATGAAACTAGTATGGAAAGCACCGGCAACAGCAAGTCGTACCTAAAAAAGAGAAAATATGTTATATGAATCTTGCCTGTAGAAAACATGGAGCCAGCCAGAAAATTGAAAACTATGAAATCTGCCATCCTTGGCAGTGCCTGAAGTACCATAGCTCTCCGAAATTGGTTCACTAGCTTACTACATATCCATACAATAAATCAAAGAATTAGTCTAGCAGCAGCAGTTGGTACCTTGAAGCTTTAACCAAAGTACCAATCCAAGGAAACACAGTAGTAATAGAAAACAAGGTCTAAGTAGCAGAAATCTTACCGTCATTCGAACCTTGAATGACTTTGCCTTGGCTTCTACAGCTTCCACTCCTTTCACACCCCCAGAAACGGCATAGTTTCCCTACATTTTTAACATATTTCATGTTGAAGTCCAATAAATTCAAAGAGCCAGCCTAATTGAATCAAAGAGGACAGATTCATAAACATTCTTACAGGACACAGAAAATTTGCAATCTGAACTTTATTTTCCTCATCCACATCTTCATTGGCTGCTTCACATAACAGTTGAACTTTTTCTGAATCCAGTCCTATGATACTGACCATGGCACTTTTAGCAGCATCAGCTGCTTCCTGGAGAAAGCCATTTTACAATATATTCAGTAACAAGGTTCTTGAACGTATCAAGATGTAGAAGTCAAATATTTCCTAATTGAACTGATCAGCATGCAGAAATAAATTATTTTGTAGGCCTTTTTTTAATGGATACCTGCATTGCCTCGCCTCGTAGCTTGACCAGCTTCAGTCCATCCTCAAAGCTGACAAATGGATTTGATGGTTAAAAAATGATGAAGAAAAAAAGAACGCGAGTAATAACAGCACAAGATCGAAAAACACGGTTAGGTGACTATGCCACAGAAAACAACCACCTTCCTCTTATAAAGATCATACAATATAATTCTACGTTTGTATGCACCTTAAAGAGAAAATATTTGATGCACTGTAGAAGCATTGAAGATGATGTTCCATATGCCCCTACCTTGTAAATGGCACAGTGATGTGCATCTAGATGGTCCAGTTGGTGGGCCATCTTTGTATTGGGCTTGGCTCAAAATCATCCAAGTGAGGTAAGTCAAAGGATGTCAAAAATCTGTTTTAGAGGTAAACTTGGACTGCTTTAAACTTCAGTTTTGGCTTTGGAAGGTACAATTGGCATGATTTCTCATTTTGAGATATTCTGTTTCAAAAAGGTATCTCACTGATGAATTGGTCGATCAAAGAATTGGGGGTCCCCCATGTAGGGTATCGAGTGCAGGGTGCATACATTCTCATAAATTGCCTAATGCGAGTAGTAGCACAATGTAACTTCATTACAGACATCACTAAACTCTTCAAGTAATTTGGTTATGTGGCTTACCTGAAAGCTCCGGCAAATGCAAGAGCAGTATATTCTCCCAAGCTTAGACCACAAGTGACATCTACGGAATCAATTATCTGCTGACCTCCATCATGAGCACGGAGCACCTCAACCGCTGCTAGGCTTGTGACATAGATAGCTGGCTGCACCGACACAATCAAATGTTAAACAGTGCAAACAACTGAAATTTTTTAATCATGAAACCATTCCTTATCATTTTTTTAAACATCTGCTGGCACATTATATACAAATAAATTATACTATCTGATTATCTGAAGAAAAAAATCAGAGAAACTAAAACATTTTCACCTCCATTTCTGGAACAGAGCCCTTGACCATCAACTTGGTTTGCCTCATTTAGAATTACAATTAAAAAGTCACACCTGAACCCGGACACAAAACAACTTATATACAAGTTTCAGATGTATTTTGGCTATTTTAGGTTTAATTTTTTTTATTTGGTTACAATTTTTAATTTTTGCAATTTTATTTTATTATAGGTTTATTTTGTCAGTCAGTTTAGATAGTTTAATTTAAATAGAATAGGTTTTATTTAATTTTAGGAAACTGATTTCCATCACTTTTCTTTAGGGCTTATTTTGTTGGGTCAAAACTTACACGTTTGGCTTATTTTGGTGTCATTTGGAAGGTTATTGAGTTACCTTTCTGAGTCCAAGATCTTACAAGTCCGATATGATTGGGGAAAGTTGTGGCCAAAACAGTGGCAAAGTATCGAAATATGAAGGGATTTCTGTTTTTTCAAAGTCCTAATTTAATTAGGAGTCTGCATAGGTAATTTCTTAGTGATCAAGGTTTGTCTAATGTGTAAATAGGGTTTTTCTCATAAACATGGAGATGAAGTTGTCTAATATACAAACAGATTATTTATTTATTTATTTTTATATTAAATGAATGAAAGTTTATTATGGTTGAAGGCTTCTACTGTGTGAATTCCTAGGCGATCCTAGGTTAGATCTTTTTCTTCTCTTTAATCCTTATTATTTCTTATTCTTTTTCTTCCTTCTTCCTTCTTTGTTCTTCTATTATTCTTTTTTCTTGCAGTTACAGTACTTCCTTTGCTTTTCTATCTACTAAAAATTCTGATTTCTTGAGTTCTTAAATCTTTTCCCTTAAAAATCACATAAACTTATTTCATTTAAAAAAAATCAGAATCCTACCAATCAACCCACCACTATTCCTACATCAACACCTTTCAGATGATAGTAATCGTCTGATAAAAGGATATTTTCTGAGGTGTAGTTTTATGATCATCCCAAAAAAAAAAAAAAAATTGATTAGATATGTTTAGGATCATTAGTCAGGCTGACTGCTGATCCAGGACTCGGGAGGGGTCCATAAATTGATAAGGATGTGTTCCATGTGTAAAAAATAGAAGCCCTAAAGAGTTAGGGATATAATACTACAGTAGTATCACAATTTTCTATCATAAACAATTATGAACTGACTATGGCTGTGAAGAGAGAAAGAAAATTAGACCTGGCTTATAACAGTTGAATTCAGCTTTTCTTTTGGTCCATTGGTGCAAACATCCAGAAGATCGAAACTGCATACAAGAAAATCATTCATGAGACCCTTGTTGGAAAATTTACTCTTAGAGAGATGATTTTTAGTTGCAGAACTAAAAGTTAGGTATAATTGATATTTGATTTGACACCAACTGAGAACAGAAATCTATAGAGAAAGCATTCAAACAATAATACATTATTCTAGTGCACTTTACCCGAGTATGTCATTAGCTTTTTTGTACAAGTCAGCAGCAGCTGACACATTTTGAGCCTCCATACCCATTCCTACAGCTTGGGCACCCTGAAACATGAAAGATACAGCCATTATATAGCATGCACCAGAGACAACCAGCATCATCACAAGTGAACTTGTGCACCCAGGTCAGCCAAGTCAAGTAAGATGGGATGACTTGCATATTCCAGGGGTTTGGAATCAGTTCCTTGACATGCTAACTTGAGTCAACTCCTGTGACTAAATCCAAGTCATATGACTTGGATAACTATGACATTATTTAGCAGTTGAATTTAATATGAAAATTGAAAACCAAAACTTCTTTGTCCACGACTCACCAAACACTAATCAAAGAAAAAATACTAAAAAAAAAAAAAAAAAAAACTGTTCACCAAGAAACCATATTTATGTGCTGTTAAAATATATTAACATTATGCAAAAATTTACCAGGAAGATCCCTTTTTTTATGAGTGGATTGTATCTGCTCCTCTTAACAAATGCTCCTCTCTGCCCCATGTCAGGGGCGGGCACGTCAGCACTGACAAGTGAAATGCACCCCCCCAAAAAAGTGAAAATCACTTGTTGGCGCTGATGTGCCCGCCCCCTGACATGGATCAGAGAGGAGCGTTTGTTAAGAGGAGCGGATACAATCCACTCTCTTTTTTATTGTCTATGGGAATACAGAGTATCACACTCTAAACTTAATGCATTTGCCAAGTTTAGGGAAGTCTAGTCATGTGGAACTATGTTTGAAAGAATACTAGAAATTACTTATGATTTATGAAGTCAAGTACAAGTTGGCAGAGTTGAATGTAAAATACAAAGAAGATGCCATTATCTATTGATGTCAAATTATCAAAGAAGGCAACATGGCCATGGCTCATCTGGCTCAGGGTGATTGAGGAGAGTTCCTCAGAAGTAGAAGGTGAAGATCGAAAGGGAAAAATAAAAGGCATGCTGTAAAAATAAGAAACTCCCTTAAGGGTCACATGCCAAGAGATGTGCTGTCACCAAGTGTCAGGATCATAACGGAAATAACCCTTATGCTCAGCATTGTAACCAAGGTGAACCCGCTTAGTAGAGTGAGGAGAGAGCTTAGTGCATTCACAAGGAGGAAGTAAAGCGAAGCAAGTATATTTAAAGGTGTGAAGATGCCCCTTTGCAAGAGGACAAGATTACAACTACTCATAGAGGAAATAGCCAGAAAGAATAGCAGATGGACTGTGGCTAATGAGATAAACCAAGGCAAGGAAATCTTCAGTCCAAAATTTGCAAAGAAAAAGGCAGAAATAAGAAGAGACTGAGAGGTCTCAAGAATGTTGCAATGTTTTCTCTTTGTGGAACCATTTTGTTCACGAGGACATGATTGGAATTACTGAGGAAGAAACCTTGAGAGGAGATAGCGTCATGGATCTCCAAAGAAAGGTACCCGAGCTGCATTGGAGTAGGTCATGTTGGCCTTCTAAAATTAGGTGTGAAAATAGCAATAAAATCACAATAGATACAAGAAACATTAGATTGATGACATATATGGTAGACCCAAGTATAACAAGAAAAATCATCAATAATGCTAACATAGTAGTAGAATCTACCCATAAAAGCCAAGGAAGCAGACCCCCACACATCTGAACGACTTAGTCAAAGGAAGAAGATGGCATAGTTTCACTCGGAGAAAAGGGAAGAGCCAAGTGCTTTGTCAACCTGAAGCCAGTACAGTTAGACAATGGAGAAAAAGAAACATCTCTTAGGACAGCAGTGCAAATAAGTCTAAGCCATGGCTAGAAATATGACCAAGACAGTGATGCCAAAGATTAGAGGCAGACAAAACAACATAGAAAACAGATGAGGGAGACACGTGATGGAGCATGTAGATGCTCAATGTGATACAGCTCACCCACACTACAACCGGTCCCAATCCTCTAGCTTGTATAAGGATCCTGTTGGTCGCCAACAAAATTTCTTTTACTTATAGGTTAAACCGTGAGTGATTCTTCCAATTTGGGTTATCAAAAGGGTTCGGATTCGATAAAGCCTCTAGACTGAAGACTTTTACAACAAAACAATGTTACCCAGATTGATAATAGCAAGGGAAAATTCACTACATTGTAAGTACAGAATATAATGTTAATTACAAAGATACCTTCGAACAAGCAAATTACCCACTACCCATCTTCCAATGCTGAAGGAAGACTTCGTTGAATCTGACTCTTTGAACAAGACAGATTAGCTGATGCCCTTCTCCTGGAAGAACTTCGTTGAATCTGGTTCTGCAGTGCAGTCGAATAGCCTGATACAGGACTTCGAATCACTACAGGATCGAGTTTCTACTACGTCTATTCTAATGCTACTGCTACTGCTACAGATAAAAGATATTATTGATGATGATTGATGATTAATTGTCCTTCTCTTCTTCTCGGCCACAATTTATAGAACTCCCTAGGTAGTTTTTCAAACTTCATGGCCACTACCTCTAGCGGTTAGGGGTAGTTTGGCTTCATGACAACTATCTTGAGTGGTTATGGGTAGTTTGGCTTCATGGCCACTACCTCAAGTAGTTATTATGGGTAGTTAGCCATATTTTGACTTCATGGCCACTTCCTCAAGAGGTTATGGGTGATCATGGGACCAACTATATGCAGTTTGGCTTTGAGAAGTTGGGTAACCACCCATTTTTTCTTAACCGTCATTCCCACACTTTCTCTACAGACTAGATTTGAGAAAGTGGGGTAAACAGATCCTACAAAAACATGAAGAAGATATTGTGAAAGTATAACCATAGCCAATCAATTGAGTAACTGAGATCAAATTCATAGATGACTAAGAAACGTTAGACATTGAGATCTCCTGGTTAGGCAATGAAAAGCTAATCCGTATTATTGAAAGAGGCCCAGGCTTTCAATCCCAGGTTTCTCTGAGCTGCCGTAATGTTGGGTGGCTGGCCGACTGTTTCTTTAAAGCAGTGAAATGGGATAGGAACCTTCGTCTCATTAGATCCAGGAAGGAGGGTGCTATGGTCCTTTTGTTTAGAAGATTAGAGAACTCTCAGGGAAGGTATGTTCTCTTCTCTCTGCTGGATGAGTTGGGGAGAGGAAAAGCTGTGGCGATTCCTACAAGTGAGGGTGGATCAGGATGGTTCAACGTCAGGGATGGGCTTCTGGAGGTAGGTGGCCTGAAAGGGGGCTTCAAGGGTGGTGATAGAGGTGAAGGTGTGATTGAGGACCGTGGTAGGATGGGTATCCCTAAGAGGTGGGCCAGTGACCTACCGCCTATAGGAGGGGAAATCATTAGGTGTAATGGGAGATTGGGTATTCAATCTAATTATGGAGATCAACCCTCGTTGGGGTGCTGGGAAATGGCTGTTGTCTGTAGCCGGAAGAATTGTATGACGGACTGGGAGAGAGTTGCATCATATCTGGGCGAAGTTCTGTGCTGCAACAAACCTGTTGATCGGAGACCCCTTGACCCCTTAAGATGCTTGTTGTTGCCGGACTCGGAGGATCAAGCTGCTACATTAACAAACCTCCGGAAGGTGCAGGTGAGTGAGGAATCGTTTGTCGAGCTGTTCAAATGGCACCTAGAAGGGTATACTAATGGCAAAGCTGCGGGACCCAAGAAAGTAGGAATTCGGTGCCTTCCCCTGCACCTATGGTCCCTGGCTTTCTTCCGGGCCATTAGAGGGCTGTGCGGAGGCTTTGTGAAGGTGGACGAGGATATGAGGCTATGGAGATCATTTGAAACCGCCTAGATTTGGATCAGGTGTAACCAACTGTTGAACGTCCCTAGGGAAATCTTTCTATTCAATAGGGGCAAGAGATTTAGCGTGTTGATCCATTTGGAGGAACTGAAGAAGAAGAGCCAGTCGGGGACATGGCCGGAGGCAGGGAAAGCCCCCGGTGGTACGGGAACGTCTGATTAGGCTCAAATTCAAAATTTAAACCCCAACCAGGTTGTCGTTGAACATGTGGAACCACGATCATGTACGGCTTCGCGCTCTGACCATGACATGGATTCCGTGAAGGGGATTGGTGGGAGGGGTCGGGGATGCTGGAGGAATCAGGTGAATCGGATAGAGGCAGAGCAGAGAGTTACGAAATCGAATTTTTTATCCACCAAAGAGTGGGTAAAAATGACATTTCCCACTCAACAAGAGGCGAAGGGGTCGCGGAGTCAATCCTAGGGTTCGAAGGACCAGTCAAAAATTGAAAAAGGGTCTCAGGTTAATTTTGAGAGTCGAGAGGGCCCAAGTGTAACTTTCGATGAGGCGGAAGGGGGCTGGAGAAAATTGGATTTACAGGAGGGGCAATGCATAAATAAATATGAAAGTTTAGCAATTCATGCAAGTCGGGAGGGCTTAGTTGATAAAAATGAACGTGCGGAGGGCTTTAAATGTAAATATCAAAGGCATATAAGGAGGGCTAACGGGGACAAGCCTCAGTTCGAGCGAAGCAATTGTTGGGAAGTTTTGGGGAGACCTAGAGAGGTGTCGGCGGTAGTTGATCCCCCAGCGCTGGTCCGCTATCAAACAGGTTATTCGCCGGATGGAAGTTTTGAAGGCTTGATGGGTAATGAAAGAGGGGGACTCGATCAGAGATTGAGTTCGAATGAGACGCCGGGAGGAATGGAGATACTCCCTCAGAGCTCGTGCGCCACAGAGTCTATTATTCCAATCTCTTTGCTCCATACACAATTACCTGAGGATGGCGTGGCAACGGTGTCGTCAATTAGTCAGGCTAGTGGTAACCTCAGCCAGGACTAGGATAGATGGGGATGTACAGCTTGGATGGATGAGACAAGAGCGCTCGAGTTGTGGAACCCTTCTGGTACTGCTCATGCCAGAGAGGTTTAAGTGGTGACTGTGAAGGATCGTTGGGCAGGTTGGTTAGATAATGGTAACTTTTCTCATGGAAGGATAGGTCCTCTAATATCTGGTTCCCTGGGTAACGATGTGTTTGTCTCTGGAGTACTGGGGGCAGTTCCTGAGATTTTGCAACAGGAATTAGGGGAAGGCTTGGAGGTTGGTTTTCTTGCAAGCTAAGGAGATAGTGATCAAGTAAACAAGGGGTTGGGGGGAGGCGACCAGGGGAAGGAGGGGGGTTATCAATGTTCAGTGGCCGAATCAGTGAAGTTAGCTCATGACAAGAGCCTGGCTCTAGTGTCAATCCCGGATCAGGTTCTGGATGAAACTCCAATTTTGATAGTCTCTGATTGGGTACTGCACGCTGTGGAACAAGTAAGTGAGGTTCTGGGGTTGTCTTTCGATGGGCTGGAGCAAATGGCTTAGGAGTTGTTTGTGGAGCTAGAGAAAAGGGTAGTTACTCATACGCAATCAAAAGGTAAGAATGGAGGGAATGAAGAGAAGGCTAGGTTGGCAAGGGAACTAAAGAATTTGAAGTGGGGCTTAACGTACGCTAAGGGTGTGTCCACTGAAGATGAGGGGACTGGAAGAAGAACCAGAGGGTCTAAATCAGTGGATCGATGAAGTGCACCATATTATCCTGAAATGTTACGGGTCTAGGTAGCCTAGATAAAAGAAGATTGTTGAGGGAGTTGGTTAATAGATATGAGACAGACATTGTTATCTTGCAGGAGACGAAGTTGGAGAGAATAGATAGTCAGATTGTGAAAAGCCTATGTCAATTTTAGGGGTGGGCACGGCCCGGGCCATAATAGGCCCAGGCCCGGCCCTCAAATTATAGACCGGGCTCGGGCCGAGGCTTGGGGCCGTAGGGGAGGGCTCGGGCCAAGGTTTGGGCCCGGCCCTCATTAATTGACCGGGCTTCGGGCCGGCACATGAATTTAAAAAAAAATAATTTTAAGATGTAGGTTTGAACTCTAAACCTATCCAAGGTTCAAAATATCGATTTTGATGGATTATT
>JAOXJP010178018.1:0-12522 GCA_025762735.1 Platanus orientalis
CCAAAACAATACATGTCTGTTTTTGATTCACCATATGCACTACAGAGGCATTTTTATCACAGAACATTTGCTTCGTTCTTAGACTCCTACTCAAAAGATCCTGGAACCTAAACTTGAACTTTACCCAATGGATGATTCAATCATCCCCATAAAAAGAAGCCATTCTGTTCCTCGATCTCAACATTCTTATCACATAAAGAAATAATTTGGGTCGAACTTTTTGCCTATGAGATCTATGGGGTTTTTGGATGACGGAGGGACATCAAAAAGTGGATCTTTCCCCCAAAAAGTGGTTCTCTATGAGAGTGGCCATTATTCACCTGCTGACCCGCCCCACTAACCCGCTTGAGTTTTCCATTTTGGGTTCACAAATTGATTTTGGGTTAGCATTCTCAACAAAGTTATGTATCCAAAAACTGAAAGGATGTTCTGTCTAAGATTTGGTGTCCATGATAATGTCTAAGACATCAGGTGATTTCACACGAAATAAAATGGGTAAGGGTTAGATGAAATTTGAAATTTTCAGTCATTTTATTCCAAATAAAGTCCCCTGGTGGGGCCTTAGACACCAAATCCTGGACAGGAAATTAATTTGCTCCAATCTGAAAAACAAGAAAAGCCAAACGTGAAGAATGATAAATTGGGTTGGGTTCCACCACTAAATGTGCCAGTATTACATGTCACAAATTCCAAATACACTTATGATTAAGGTGTTGATTTAGATAGACTGAAGAAATCCATTGTCTAACCAGCCACCAAAAGATGAATCAAGTGAATTTAAAAGGAGAGAGTGCACCCAATAGGTACAACAAAGACTGATTTATTAGCCTTTTTTTTCTTGGGTTTGGGTTAACATGTTCAACCCGGCTAATAAATGGGCAGATCCATTTTGAACTTTCTTACCCGACCCAGCCCAACCCATTACCACTCTAGCTGCCATCTGTCAAATATAGATGGTGGTTGTGGGGTGGGAATAGATTCTTTCCATTCTTACCCTCACAATAAGTACAAATTATTGAATGGAATGATGAGGGACCCACCCATGAGAAAAAATATATATATATATATGAACGGTGCTTCTTTTGCTGTCGTCGAGTGAAGTCACCCCACACTACGCACGCACCCTCAGCAACCCAAAAAGAAAAACAAAACAGCTCCTCCACCCATTCCTTTACTTGAAACTTGAAAGCCAAGGATCCTGACTCACTTATAAAACCCATCTCACAATTACAATAAAATTAGTAGTGAGTACCCATGACCAATAAGGGTAGAAGCAACAACAGGACCTTCTGCGAGAAAGTCATGAAGATGATCGTAAATATCACTAAGGTATCAGTTCTCTCTCTTGCTGAGCTGAGCCTTGGGACAGATTTAGGAGTGGATCCAGTTACCGCAAACCATGGATCAGAGAAAGGTTCACTCGCAGTCTTGGAAGCAAAACCGGTGATGCCTTCTCAAAGTCTAACGTCAAAGCCTTACTCGTATGTGATTGAGGAGGAACCTGTCGAGACACAGGAGACAAGCAAGATCCTCAAAGAGAAGAGCATTGATGAGAAAGCTGGGGATTTTATCAGTAAGATTCAAAAAAGAAACAAATTTGAATCAATGAAAACATAAACATCATCAAAATCCTCTCGTAAATTCATGTTGCAACGTTCCTCCACCTGCTCTGGTGAAGTAGCCTTCTTAATTTATCTGTGTTTGCTTTTCCATCATCCACTTTGATTAAATATAATAAATTAGTAAAAAGGATAACATGTCTCCATGTATGCTTGAACATCTGGGATAACAGGTAAAACAGTTCCAAGGACATCGGTCCGTTGTCTGTGTGACTTTTGTTTCCTTTATTCCCGGTATGGTGAAAGGTGTTGATAATAGTCTAAAGCTAGATCTGTATTTAACATTACTTGGTAAGGATGAGTCCCTTTGTGCATATACCTTTTTAGCTTTTCCTTTCTTTTGTTTGGCAGTCATTTTAAGATCCAGTGGTCTTGTTAAGCTTTTATGTCAGGCTTACTATGATGTGTGTAGGTTGTAGTGTTGTGACACAATTTGGCAATAATTTAAATTTGTTGTTTAATTGTAATATATGATTTCTACTTATATAGTTTTTCTTTAGTGGGTTTTTTTATGTGAAGGTGGTAGGAAGAATATTGTATAGGTCCTCAAAAAGTTAATTATAAAGTTCATATTGGAGGACCTGAGTTCGAAATGCACCCCTTGGGGCCACTTGTCGAGGTGTAAAATATCCCAATTTATCCGGTGTGTGGAATGTTGAAATATAATAAGTATATTAACTCATCCTCTCCTATCACCTTAGGGTTTGGGGAGAGATGGTTAATTGTTTTATTTAAGATGGTATCAAATACGCTCCCAAGCCTCGCACCTAGTTCCTCGCTTTAATTGTCTAGGATAGATTGCCCCTTCTAAGAGAGAGTATTGAAATATAAAAAATATATATTTTAAATCATCCCTCCCCTATAACCTTAGGGTTTTAGGAGAGACTATTAATTGCTTTATTTAAGATGGAAGAGGCAGGGAGTCCACGCGCCTCTAGGATTTTGTCAGGTGTTCTAAGAGGCCTGGATATGCCTCAATTATCAATATATATCTATATATATATATATTCTAATGCACACTAATATTTGGGGGTGATTTGGGTTGACTCAAGATCCTCTGTAATTGAAGTCCATGTAACTATGGCATAGCAATCATTACAGGATGATGTATGATCTTTAAATTAAGGGTGAAAGTGTAAAAAAAAAAAAGGCACGTAATAAAATAGAGTTAGATTCTACTGTAAATGTCATGTGTCAACCTGTGGTGACAATAGAGGATATTTGGGATGTTTCTTTCAACTGAAATTGGAAATATAAGTTAAAGCAAACAAGATAGGGAAATGAAACAAATGTGTGTTATGAAAAAGTGCTTGTGAGTCTTTGTGATGAACTATTAGCCGACAAGTGGTGTGTTGCGGGTAAAAATGTAAAACAAAATTACTAGTACCAAATTCAAAATACATCATATGTCAATCTATTGACACAACTATTGGTTTTACGAAGAGTTCCTTGATGTCAGTTAAGTAACTGTTAAATCCTTGCTTTTGAATAAAAATGATTTATATTAGTGTGATCTGATCCATTATCTGGGATCAATCCTTTTTTTCTATTTTTTTTTATAAGAATTATCAATGATCATTCCTAAACCTGTCGGATCATTCATTTTTCCGGTATGCAAAATAGTGGGCTTCACTATGTCCATTCTCATGAAATCTTGAATTAGATCATTTGCCCTTACTTCAATAAAGGAAGCATTTTTCATCCCTCGGGACCAACAAGAGGTAGTATAGGAATATTCACCTTGTCCATTGACTAGCCCCTTTGCCTAATCATATAGGCTCTGACTCACCCTCCATGATGAACCTTGTGAAGGAACCCTTAGATTTTTGGGGAATTGGATTATCACCAATGTTTGCATTACTCAAACAGAAAGGGTCAAAGTTCAAGAAATTCCCAAGTCGACCTTGTATTGGTCAACATCCCCTTGGTTTATAAATTTTAACCAATATATAAGTCACCTAATGGACTTATGCCCCATTATGGAATCCACGGGATTAAGTTTTAAGTGCAATATCATTTACAAAAATAATATTAACAAAGAAATACAAATTATATGGGATCTTATCTTATTTAACCATGGGGGATTGGGTCATATCTATCAACACCCCCCTTGAATCTAATTTCATTTATTTACAAATCAATTCCTTATGGCTATGCATTATAGTCGGCCATACTTTTAAGGGACCAGTGCACCTCTCTCTAAAGACCTAGAGAAACTCAATATTGCTTCTTGGCTATGTAAACAATGGATAACCAGAAGTTAAACAAGAGCAGCAAAGATGAGAAAGCAAAAGAATGTTGTGTCTCTTGTGTATACCAAGGGAAATGATGACTCATAAAACTAAGAATCAACAGCTGTCACAATGTGATCCAATCGTAAATAACTTTAATGACCTAGGAGCTCATTAAGAACAAATAAAAAATGTTTAGGAATTTATGAGTTTATTACCAAAGTTGATCCTCTCCTGTTTGTTATAGTCTTGATAACATCTTGGCATATCCAGTGTATGCGTGGCAAATAAGAGATGTTTTTCATGTTCCATGATCTCATTTTTTGCCGCATGTACATCGTACTCCGGATATGACAAGACTCTAGCAAGACTGTAAAAATAAGAGAGGATCACACGTGCACGTGCATGTGTGTTGTCATGTGGAGGATCAACCCAAAACAACAATATATAAATCCTCAAACCACTTGTTTGGATTTCCCACTAATGCAAAATGTCATTTTCCTCCCAAGAAAGTGGGCTGCAATTCAAGCAAGTGGGTTAGGTTGGTTATGCTTTGATTAGTAAACAATTAAGCTAAAAGTAAATATGATTAGTGCTGGAAGATTCTTTTCACGACTAGAGAAACACTTATATTATAAACCAAACACTTTAGATGGTTATATTTAATTGCATAATTATTTTTTAATATAATATGTAGTATATGTAACTAGGCTTGGGTTGGATTGAGTTGTCTAAGTGCTCTATAATTTTCAAAACCAATAAGAGGTCTGAACTCACACAACCCGTGGACTCAATACGAACCTGACACCAAATTAGCAGGTTAGGGTTTATTCTAATCGTGGACCCCCTTTGACCCAATTAATATATGGGCTATGTTCTGGTTGACCTATATAATCGTATACCTTTAATTCGACACAATATCAACTTGGCCTGCCAACACGAATAGCATTCCCTGTTTGAAAGTGCCAAGCCAACCAGACAGTTTCAATTGGGCGGGTCCAGCATGTCCCTGGCATAATTGCCAACTTTACTGGAGAGAGGATCATCTATGGTTTGAAATCCCTCTATAGTTCGAACATGCCCATCATAGCCTCAAAACATGGGTGGTTTTTAACCATCAAGATTTGAATTTCAATTTTGAGTCAAATCACACCCACATCTGTGGCTGTGATAGGCTCGTCAGAGAAGTTTTGAACTGTAGACTATCCTCTCTCACTTTACTGTTCAATTTGTTTCACCATCCTTGATTTATAGGTTGGCTAGTGAATTTAATTACCTAGATTCTATTTAATATCTTCTCATTGTGTTTGTTGAGTTTGTGATGTTTATTATAAAGACAAGAACGTAGAGAATGGAATACTTGTAGCTAGATCACTAGCTATGCTATATTGTTAGTTTTGTGGTAAAGGAGGAAGTAAAATTAAATGGTATAATATGAAATTTGATTTTCAAACTTAGTCATGAATGAGGGTTAGTCATGGAACACTACCCAATCGCAACTTGCCAAATTAGTCATGGCATTTTACTCAATCGCAACACTTTAGTCAGCCGCAACTAATATGCACAGTCGCAGGTCACTAGTTCAATAACAATCGGCAAAGGATCTTTGATTTTTCAACTTTAGTTATGGCTCAATCATCCAATCGCGATCTCTGGTTTTTCAAGTTTTCTTATCTTCTTTAATTTAAGAATTAAGTTAACCGGTTCATCCAAACATAGAAGATATTGTTATCACGTTTCTTGAAGATAATGGAGGTCTCCTAATGCAAGGAATTGTGTCTAAGCTAACACTAGCTATAGTACAATCTAAATCAGGTAGAACCCTTGTATCTCTGTAGATTTCTTCGTTAGAGTCAAGCTATGGAAAACACACAACAGGAGTAACCGTTACTATTTTTATTGAATTGTTTTTATTTATTTTTTATTTTTTCGCCTAGACTTTGGGAAAGATAATTTGGAAGGCACTACCATTGTTTGAGAAGATGAACCGTTTGGGATGAGAAATCTATGCTAGCCACCATGTATAGCATAAGCATGGCTTACCATCTTGATATTGTAACTAAGCGTGCCTTGTGTATACAGTAAAAATGGTCTACCATACTGATATTCTCACATGTGAATCAAATGAGGGGGCAATGGGATCTATGAAATCATTATCATCATCATCATGTCCATCACCAACCCATAATCACCGGCTGGGATTTGGTGTGCCCCTTAAAGTGCCCCCAACGTCCCTGCATGCAGGGGGAACACTGGTGTAAATCACTTCTCGGCGTGATGTGCCCCCTGCATGTGGCGAACGCTAGGGACACTTTAAGAGGGCGCACTAAATCCTGAGGGCATAATCACGGTTGGTCATTACCAATACCAATGAGAACAAGTGTGGCCTAAATCTCTCCCTCTCCCTCATCCCCTGATTGTTAAACTTCTGCTAAAGTGCTACCTATTTTGGTGGTCGACGAATGGTTTAAAATTGAAAACCCCAACATTCACCTCACTTTCGTATTTTTTTGTTTTTTTGCCACATATCAAACACTGAAATAGGCAGAAGTTTAACAATCAAGAGAGGATCCGGGCCACGCGGGTCTTGAAATCTAAATCGGACTCATTAGTTCGACAGTTGACAACGAAACAGGCCTCTAAACAGGTTAGGTAAACAATAACCTCGCTATAACCATTATACCAAGTGATTTGATTGTCTGATTAAATTGCCTAATTGGACTCAAAAGGTTAGGGGCTCGAATCTCCACCGTTAAAAACCCTGGCAGCAAGTGGTGGTTCTGTTTAGTGCATGTCACTCTGCCACAAATTTAAAAATCCTGTCAAAATTTTAAATTCTCTACGACGTGGTGTGCACTGATTAGCACCACCATTTGCCACCGGGTTTTTTTTTTTTTTTATAGCTGCGGAGGATGTTTTTGCCTAAAGCTTAACCTTCATTAAATTTAGTTTTTTTCATGGTAGTTGAGGTCTCCCATTGACCCAGGTCTATCTGTCCACTGGATTGGACCTTCAGCCCAAGATTTTATAACATTAATGGTGACTTTCCTTCCGTAAGTTTTATGCTAAGCTTCCATATAAAAGAAGTCAGGTCATTGTCCTTCATTTTATAGCGTAGTAGAAACGTTTTCAATGAACAAGTCCTGCTTTCTTACGCGGCAATTGCTAGAAATATGAGTAATTTCCTAGAAATCATTTTAAAGACTATTTGTCAAAGTCTTTTTTTGGAGGGGAAAGCCTTAAGGGGTGACAGGGGAGGGTGTAGTCAAATAAACAGTCCCCTCTTTCGAAAAGCCTTTACGAGTAAAAAGGGTTACAAACACAATAGACCCATTTAACAAAAAGAAAAAAAAAGTGAAAAACACCCGCTCAAATTTTATTTTTTGACTTATGTGTCGCACTGTAAACTCTTGCAGCACGTTAAGGGTACTTCAACAGATCCTCTCTCTGCTTCTTCTTTTCTCGTCTATACTTTATTAGATAATCATGGATCTCACCATGTGCTTATGTGGGACACCATGAATGAGTAAATTATAATAGATAAAGTTTTATACATTTTTACTATTATTGGCGAAGCTTTGGGTGGTTTGTGTCAACTTGATTCTTGGAGCCAGACTCATTTTTAAAGTTTCTTTAATTTATCCTTAATATGAAAGATTATATGTAATGGGTTGGAAGTTTGTTGAATGAAGATAAGATTACTCTAATTACCAAAAGAAAAAAGATAAGATTACTCTTACAAGTTGGAGCCACGGGTTCCCTAAGTTTATCACCCACTTGCATAGTGCTTACGTCCTCCTAGTGATATAATTCAGAGGCATGTGATCACTCACATCAGCATTGAAAAGTGATAAACATGCACCCCAAAAAATACAAATCACTTTTCAATGCTGAAATGAGTGTTCTCAGCCCCCGACGTGCATTATGCACAGATTCTGTGCTCACAGAAGCCAAGCTGCCGCCGATACGTAACCACGAAATTGGGTAAAAAAACAAACCAAAACTTATTTTTTAGTTAAAAAAATGCTCCCCGTCTTTTTCTGCTACAATTAGAGCTCTTCGTGTTTTTTTTTTTTGGTTGGTAAACGAGCTCTTTGTTCTTTGATTGTTGTTATTATGTCTACTAAGGGCTCGACTAGGGGCTCTAAATGGATCGAATACAAAACTGACATACGCATATCCATATTTGATCAAATAAAAGTACATGTGTGTCCGTTTCCAATGGATTTTTTAGTTATCCGACAGATATTTGAACAGATCACATATTTTATTGATATGTACTTGCTCTAGACAGATCCAGTGCAGACCATATTTTTTTTTAATAATTGGGCGGATATTTATTGATTTGTATCCGGTTATAATAGAGGTCTGTCTCAAAACAGACAATCATTCTCCTTTTTTATAAATGAATATTTTATAATTGGACAGATATTTATTAATCTGTCTCTGGTCATTTTATTTACCAACACCACCACCTTTGTCCTTGATCAGTCCCATTGGTCTCCATCTCTCTTTAGCTTCTCTCAACATGATATATGGCTGGACACACCATATTTCTCCATGAACTCTTTCTGTAATAGTATTGTCAATTCATACGATGTTAAGACCCTCCCTCACTAGGAGATTGACTTACCGATGAAGCTTTATAGGTCTTAAAACTGAAACCCTCCAACAGATAATGTTTTTAGTTTCTCTTATTTTACGCCTTATGTATGTCCTCAAGAACCATGTTGAGTTTTAGCAATCAACTAGTATGTCTAGGTTTATTTTTATTGCCTATTTTGAAAGATAAAATTGGACAAAAGCATATTGGTTCTGTTGATTGTCAACAAAAATTCTTTTGTTTATGGATTGACGAGTGGATGGATCTTTCCAATTCAGATTATTAAAAGGGTTCGAGTTCGGGTTTGATAATGTCTCTAGACTGAAGACTTTTACAACAAACAATGTCACTCAGATTGATAACAGAAATGAAATTTTACTAAATTAAAAATACAAAATACAATGTCAATTATAGAGATACCTTCGAATAAACAGATTAGCCGTTGTCTCTCCTTAATGTTAAGGAAAAATTTCATTATATCCGATTATTCAAACAAGATAGATTAGTAAATGCCATTCTCTTGAAAGAACTTCATTGAATCTAGTTCTGCAATACAATCGAATCGCCTGGGACAGGGGTTTAAATCACTACAAGATTGAGCTACTACTACGTCTGATCTAATGCTACTGTTATAGATAAAAAATATTGTTGATGATGATTGATTTGTCTTTTCCATATTTGTCGTATTCTTTATTTATAAGTCTCCTCACGACGCCATTGTTTTTCTCCCACATTCACCTCCAACCGTTTTTCAGTTTGAATCATGGGTTATTCTAAGTGGGTATGGCATGGTTATCATTCACCAAGACATATCACTCGCTTCGTCTTCTATCCAATGTGGCACGTCTTGTAACCGTTTGCAGTGCTATCACTTAAATTCACATGTCATTTATTGACTGACAGATTTCAAAATATATGTTAACAGGTTCACTTTGAGGGGAGCCACCTTTCATTTGAAGTACACTGTAAAATTTTTGGATTTATTTAATTCATTCAATTTCAGAGTTTTTATACATGAACCAAAGGACTAGCACACAACACACTACTTAAACCAAAGGCTCACTCTCCTAAGAACTCTCACTAACCCAATAACTACCACCTTTATCCTCATCCCTTATCACTACTAACTTACCAACCCGTACCATACCTTATAACCCTTATCCCTACTAATAACCATGTGGGATGAATCCACCTTATCTAACACATAACATTCACTTTCCTTTCTGTCCGCAATGTTTAATTTCTACAAGAGAAAGTGTAATTCATTATAGTGGATCATCATAGTTTGTTCCTTTGTGTTTCGTTTCTATTATTGGTTATTGTTCATCATGTCATTTAATTAGAAAAAAGTTTGTTTACTTTACATATGTGACCGGGATGAAAATTTTCATTGAAATATGTTACACCTAAACTAATGATCCGAATTAATGAATTAAAAATCTATGGTCATTTTACTTATAAGTATACAAGTTTTGTAGTATTGTACAAGGTCGAATCCACGTGAATTGACTTGTGTAACAAAAACAAAAATTACGAAATGAGAAGAAAAAAATGGATTTAATTAAATGTTCACACACTATAATATATACTAAAAATAAAGTGGTAAATAAACAAGAATAAGAAGAGCTAAGGTTTTAAGGATCCATTTAATATTTTATAATTTATTTTGGATTAACATTTCATAGATGGAATCAAATAAAGATTCTATATAACTAGAAGATCGCTCTATCAAACTAATAATAACATTCACATAAGAGGATGATTGCATGATTGAATGTTGAAAACAACTATGCACTTAATAACAAATCACATGACTTTTCTAAGTATTTTAATGTATTTTGAATTCACAATGAATCAAATAAAATATATAGACTTGTAACAATAAATAAAACAAAATTAAACAAATTAATTAAAACAAATATCACATTAAACCTCAATTATCAATTCAAAATAATATCATAAATTATCAAACTTCATTTCTAACCTTAAGTAGGATTTTAGCCAACCATCTTTACAACAATAGCCATGGAATTAAGACTAAAACTTAAAGGATGAGAAGATAATGAAAGAAGTGATAATTTCATCCATTGTTACACCTTTATTATAAACAAAAAGTCGAGAGAGATGCTAAAAAATTCTCAAACTTTTTAAATCCTCTTCATTCCAAATTTGTGCGAACTTACCTTTTATTTTTTACCTTTGAATGTTCTAAATATGAAATTCTTTGTAAAATATAAAATTGTCAACATTTTAATTCTCTTTCCAACTCATATGACTTTGCCTCAATTAGATTTATTAGTCAAAATTTATGATCTAAATACCGATAGTGACTCAAAACCTTCTTTTTAGTTTATTTATTTATTTATATCTTATGTTTTGAGTAAATATATTCTTTTAAGTAGATCACAGACATTTTTTATTTGGTTGATCTATGCTTGAGCTGGTCGAATCTTCAAGCATCCTTCTTTATTAGTTTTGTCTCCTCAGTTTCCCTAGAAGCTTGATCTTCACTTTGCTAATGGATTTAGGCTTTTATTGAGTTTCTATAAAAGAATATGCATAATTTAGGTATAAATGTAACAATACACATAAAAGGAATACAATAATGTGGATTGCAACTGAGATAATAATATAGTTTTAAGCAATTATCAAAGTGATAGCATAATCCACATGCATGTTTTCATGAGCCTTATATGAATAGTTTAGTTGGTGGAAGATCAAACTAAAATTATTTGTAGGATTAAACATATGTACACTAGTTCAATTGTCATTGTTAATGTCACTATATATATATATATATATATATATATTGAAAACTCCAAATAAGCCTCTAGTGCTCATGAAGTCCTCAAAACGTTCTTGATATGCTTTGATAGTGGTCACTTGTTAAAGCTTGATTAACACCTTAACTGGGTCTTTGAAAGCGGTTGGCCTAAAGCAGGTTCATAGCTTGCATAACATCACCCCAGATAATTTGGTCACAAGTCCTTTTCATATACCATTGAATTGTTTTTTTCCTCTAGATTAATTGAGGCTAATAAGGCCTTTTGAACGTAGTCAATATTCTTGATCTTAAAGGATTTCACAGCGATGCACCCATCTACAAGAATATTCTCAGCTAAAATGGGAAAATAAATTTTTGTATATCGAGTCTGTGTCACATTACTAGCCGGAGTGGATGCTTCTCTCATGGTTGACTGTGATTCTCTTTTCTCACTTTGATGTGAAGTCATTTTGGATATCAATTAGTTGTACGTGAGGTTTATAGCCACCGCCATTTGCTTGAGTTCCCTTAAAGCTATGCCATGCTTATTGGAGTCATATTTCAGTTGCCGTATTGCATCTTCCACTTTCTTTGTATCGTGAGATTTAGTTCCCTTTGCTTGTATACGTGCCACCAGTTCACCAATAATACCTATCTCTAACACCAAATTGACATATACAAGTTTCTTCATGTTTATTGTGAAAGATAAAAATAAAGGAAGCAAATTGGTTCACTTATAGAAGAACAACCATATGTGTCCATTAATGCTTTGACTTTTGAATCAATATCTAAATACACAAGTTAGCTCCTAGTGGACTAAATCATATATGCATATAAAGTAATGAACATCCATTTGTGCCTTTGTCGTGCTCCATATTAAATCATTAAAAAAAAGGGAGCTTATATGCGCACCTCAAGTTTTTTTAATTACACAACACTTAACTCTATACCAAAAAATCCCTAACTTAAAATGACAGTTATAAGCCTAATGACAAAAAAAAAAAAAAAAAATTGTAAGCACACCTCCACCTCTTCTTCCAATCCGTCAACTTCAAAATTTCATTCTTCAACTCCCTCTCCATTCTTCTCCACTTAGGTCTCCTCTAACACCCAAAAATAATTATACATTGTGATTCTCAAACAAGAGTTCAACCAATAGAATATAAATGAAGTGAAATGGGGCAAAATGGAAGGCCCCAGGTAAAAAAAAATTCAAGTTCTACAACTTTAGTTT
This sequence comes from Platanus orientalis, assembly GCA_025762735.1. Lineage (NCBI taxonomy): Eukaryota > Viridiplantae > Streptophyta > Magnoliopsida > Proteales > Platanaceae > Platanus > Platanus orientalis. Next base: position 12,452 of record JAOXJP010178018.1, read on the forward strand.
TTTTTTTTTTTCCGTCGTGTTCAGCATCACAGTGCCGAACAGGTTGAAGCCTGTTCAGCCCTATAATGCCG
>JAOXJP010178029.1:0-12522 GCA_025762735.1 Platanus orientalis
ACAGAGCGGAATGGCGGAACAGAATTCGTGTAGCCGACCCCAAATAGTTGGGATAAGGCTGTTTGTTGTTGTTGTTGATGACCATTTTTTTCCGATAATTAACGACAACTTTATTGAAGAAAAGAAACATAATGATACAACAAGATTAGGACCAACAACTTAAAAAGGAATACATGACCCCGAATACAAAGATTGTTGGCCCATTCCCCAATTTGCTAAGCTATTAGCAACAAAATTTTGATCCCGCGGAACATGAGAGTGAACAACCAATGTCCAACACTAACTCAGTAATTTTGTACACCAAGCTCTAAAGCTCCCACGAATTGCATTCCTTCCCTTGACCTCAACCGATCACAACAGCCGAGTCACCTTCGATAAAAGCCCCTAAAGCCCCCAATCTTTTGAGTTCTCTAGTCTCCATAAGCATACCCATTGTTTCGGCTCTTGTGGAATTGCAATGGTCCAACAGCCCACATAAAACTTTATAAATGCCCCCATTGTTGTCCACGGATCACACACCCAAAACCAGTCGGTCCGGGGTTACCTTTAGATGTACCATCAAAGTTGAGTTTAAGGCGCCTTGTGGTGGTTCCTTCCAACACAAAGAGTAAGAGAAGGCTGGATTGGGGCTGATAAGCATGAGATTGCAATGACCCAATCCCTTGAAAAATTTGCTAGTAATAGGTCTTTGAATTCCATAGAAGCTTTCAGCCAACCACCTAACTTCCTAATAATGGCTTTGATCAACTCCTCGCAACTTCTAGCTTTGCCGAGGAAGATTCTATTGTTTCTTTCCCACCATATTCCCCATAAGATGGCATGCAATAGACTGTCCTCAAATTTTGTTGACGTTATAGTAGTACCAAAACGTTTCCATGAAGAAAACATTTGGATGAGCTTCTCTAGTATAACCCAATAGCAGCCCATGCATGATATGAAGCGGGTCCATTCCTTGAAAATGAAGGAGCAATGAAGAAATATATGATTAAATGATTCCCCATCCTTTTGGCATAAGGAACACCATTGAGGGGATATGATGGGATTTGTATTTTTTTCTTAGAGTTCTACATTAGTTAGGAGTCTTTTAAGTTTTCAAGGATTGTCGATTAATATGGTGGAGATATAGTGGTATAATACATAGATAGGGAGTTCTATTGAATGAATGAAAGTTTAGTTTGGTTGAAGGCTTCAACCGTGTGGAATCTGAGGTGATCCTAGAAATGAAGATAAAGAAGATCAAGGATTCAAGATTTCCTATATCTTGAATCCTTATTTCTATTCTTCTTCTCCTCTTTATCTTCATCTTCACTTCTTCATCTTAGAGTTGTCGTATGCAAATTAATAGTTGCAGCATATTTCCTACTGTCTTCTTTGATCTTCTCATTCTCTCTTGCCTCTCTTCCCTCACTTTGAATTCTTTATTACTAGTTTCTTCTAATTTATTACAGCTACAAAAATCTATTGATATAGTCCCTTTAAAATCTTCTTTATAATCCTTTCAACCCTATCGCTTTTTCTTGTAATTCAATTTTGGATTCCTTGAATTCAAAGGCTTCCCTACACCAATTTGATAGCCCAAATAGCATAACAAGCCATACATAAAGGCTTTTCGGGTTTTAAAAGCAGTTTTCTACTCATCACCTCATTAGATTTGAATTTGATGGTATCCATTATAAAGGTTGATATTTTGAGATCTTTGCATCATGTAACATATCTAGCATGTCTCAAGTTGGGATTTTGAAAAAAGGAATTTAACTGTTATCTTATTAATAACCCAATTATACACATACATTCTCCAAGTCATCTTTCTTGAGACTGAGAATACTAGTACCGCACATGAGCTCATGCTTTCTTGGATTATGCCCATCTTTAATAACCTTTCTACTTACCATCAAAAGCTTGGCATGCTTCACCGAGCTCATGTAGTAATTTGGAAAGTACGGTAAAGAGGCACCCAACACCAAGTAGGGCTGTTGTAACACCAAATTTCGTACGTATTAAAATTTAATGTATACAAATTACTTAGCCATTTAGTAGGCTGGTTTATTATTTCTATTGTGGGGACTACTACATCAAACCCTTGGGAAGGATTTGTTAATTACTACTGTTTAGCACAGCAAACCTCTGATTATCTCAAGTTACTCAAATTGTAAAACAAAGAAAGTTGCATAAAAATAAAAGAAGAGGGAAGAATATGAACACTTTGCTCTTGTTAATATGAATATGGTTTACAAACTTTGCTTCAAGCACAATATAAATTCTAAACCTTACTTAGTCATGGACATCTCCAAGACACAAGTTTCTATACATTTTCTTGAAAGGATGTTATAGAGGTTGATGAACTTGCAGCCTTCTTGAAGACATGCTTGTGGCAGAACTTGAAGAAGATGGAGAAGATGAAGAACTTACCCGGATTGGAGAGCACAAGCTAGCAAGTAAAGTATGAGTTGTGGAGAGTCAGAATTGTGATTTCGTCTTCTTTGAAAGTATATATAGATGTAAAAACTAGCTGAAGTAAAGTCTATATGAGAGACAAACTCTCCCTTGTTCTTGGAGTCCATGTTGAAGTAGGAATGTATCTTCCTTCTTTCTTGTACACATTGATGTCTCTTCTATGCGAGATTGCACCTTTATTAGTCTTCTGGGTGCTTAAGGAGTCTCAGTGTCATGGCCATGCAAAACAACCATCATGAAAGGAGTTGGAGTCGAAATGGGAACTCTGGTTCAAAGTGTGTGAATGGGGTAGTCCCATTCGCGAGCTTCATATGGGTCGCGAATGAGCATTTTATGGCTCATTCGCAGGCTTCATTTAATGATGGCGAACGAGGAATTTGCACCCATTCGCGGATACCCTTATGATCTGCGAATTGCATTATTTTTGCCACTCGCAAACTTTTCAATTTCAACTGTTGTCAATCGGCTAGGTTAAGGTCAAACCCGAGCCCAGCCCGAAATGTATTATCTAAACCCGATTTCAGCCCGACACTATGAGCCCGAGCCCGGCCTAATTTAGAATAACGGGTTTCAAGCTGGCCCGAATTTCCCCTTGTGAGAGAGAAATGAAATATTCTCTCTAGCTTTCATGGGTTTTGGGTTTTTCTTATGAAATTCAAACAAGGTAAAGGAGATCTCTGTAAAAAGAGTCCAATATTGTAGAATTGAAGTTTGAGTTGGGTTTTTTGTTTCTTTGAAACTGAATAAAGTATGTCAATCTTGTTCCCTAGTACAAGGAACAGGTCATTGGCCAGAAATTCATCAAAGAGGTCTGCAAACTTTTCCTTGTCGAAGGCATCCACCAAGTACACCACTGCATCAACCTACACTAGAACGATCACATATCATAAACATTAGTATTTATATGCCAGTATAAATATCAACAGAATTTTGCAGAATGACAACATCAACATTAGGTAAGTATAAAGCTTCAATAGATGATCTACAACCAGTGGAGAGACAACCTAAGGGAAAGCAAAACAACAGACATGATTCAAATTACATTTGCACCAGGACCAAGAATTCCTCACCAAGGGACGATGAGGCTACAAACCACAAGTATTACTAACAAAGTAAACATAATATATATATTTATTTTGTTTTTGGGCAGAGAATTGTAAAGAGTTTCGAGGATATTCTTTTGTTGATATCAAGATAGGGTGGGGAAATGTTTTTAAATTTCCTCCTTGTTGTAGCCCAATGGGGTGTTGGCTTTGGAGATGCCTTATCCCCTTTTAATATATATCTTCTCTTATCAAAAAAAAAAAAAGTAAACATAATGTGGGGCTCATTACTCTTTTCTAGCCACTGCAATGGAACATGTTGTAAGAAAACAACAATAATAAAACAAGGTAGGTGATGCAGGATATAAACTTTGATACCAAAACTGATGTAGTACAAGGGAGAACATGCCAAAATTGATGTAGGATCCCAAGAGGCTCAACTAAATATTAGAGTTTAAGTGCGGAAGTAAGAACTTTCAAGAGTTAACACTTTAAGTAGCCATGAAATAAGAAAAAATAGAGAATAAAATAACAAAAATAGAGTTTAGAAGAATATAGAATGAAAAGGAAAAAAGAAAGAAAAATACCCAAAAAGGTTACTTCTTTAATTTTGGACAGAAAGTTTGAAAATTATCAAAATGGCCCTTTAGCACATCAGAAATTTATGAAACTTTTAAGGTAGTTTTTGATGTGTTTAAGGGTTCTACAATTAAATTTTCATGAATTTTTGATAAATTTTGATAGGTAAAATTGAAGAATTTCATAAACTTGAAGGTACTTTAATGGAGGTTTCACGAGGAGGAAGAAGAATAATAAGAACAAGAAAAGAGAATGGAAAGAAAGAAAGAAGAGAATAAAAAACTAATAGAAAAAAGATATACCTGGGAGATAAGAAGTGAAAGAGAAAGGGGGAGGGTGAGAGGTACTCACATATGCACCTTGGTGTGCTACAACCCACATGGAGAGAAAAGGGGAGCCTAAGAGATGACATCAACCTTTGGAAAGGAGAACATGACCATAGCCACACCTTGGGAACACCCGAATCTTCAAAAACATTAATAATTTTTCACTATCAAATTATGAGGGAGGCTGGGAAGGGGTGTTTTTAAAAATGTTTACATCCTTAAACAATTAGAAACTTGCTAAATTTAGAAACTTACTAAAAATCCTAAACTTGCTAGCCAAGTTCTTTAAAACATAAAACTTACTAAAAACTTATTTTCCTAAAAATTAAAACTACTAAAAGGTGTGGGAACTAAGGTTTGTCAACTAGCACATTAGTGGGTCTCACACTTTAACTTGTTGACCCAAAAACGCTATTCCCGTTTTTCATTGATACCCCTTTAGTAATTTAGTCATAATTTTTCTAAATCACCTTAGATTTGTGCAATATTGGTCTCATTAGAAAGTTAACTGAATAACCTATCTAATGACACCAAAATCAAGCTAAAAGGGCAAGTTTTGACATTTGAAAAAGTGGGCTAAACATAAAAAATAGGATTACTTTAAGAAAAAAAAAGAAACAACCAAAATTTTGGCACTATTGGCCTTATTACATGGACACATTAAATAAATGTTATCCCCTTATAAGACCCCAAGTAAACCCACATAACATTCTTGCTTGAATCTAGCTTTCTTGTGGAGTAGCACATACATAAGTCTTGCTTGATTGTCCACATTAGTAGGACACTAGTTAGTTTGAATTCAGATGCAGATGATGTCTGGGAATGGGCTTTTCATTCCCTCTTTAATCAGAGGGTTTGCTCAAGAATCCAATTCAAACCCTAACTCTATTCCCAATAGTACTCCAGTAGGAAAGAAGAAGAGGAATCTACCGTGAACACCAGGTGAGCAAGCTTCATCTTCTTCCGTCTTCTCTCTGTCCTATGATGGAGTTTGATTTCTAGGGTGACCTTGAAAGGAAAGGATTAGGGTTAAAATTTTGTTGTTTTTGTTATAGACCATTGGATTTGGATTTAATCTAATAGTGTATGTGCCTTTGGGCTATATTACTTTATATAGATACTTTGGGCCAAGCCGGGCTTCGGGCTAAAATAAGTTGTGATTGAGCCCGGCCCAAAATTTACTTTGGGCTTAAAATTTCAGCCCGAAGTTCCACTTGCCTAGCCTGCCTATTTTTTGGGCTGAATAAATCGGGCTTGGGGCCAGCCCAGTCCAATTGGCAGTCCTAACACTAAGTCAATTCGGTGTTGGTTGACATGTGGCAATCCAAAAACTTACCTGGGGTATAACATTAGAAAACACACTTAAGAATTATACTATACAATTGTTTATCTCTTCTCTTTTATTATCTTTACTAATGCTATAACCAATAAAATTAAAGTTTTATGGATAAAAAATAATCATTATTCTCTTTAGAGACACATGGAAGAATATTTTTAAAGGAGTCAAAACTTTATTAACGGAGTAGATAATTTTTCTTCCATTATGGTGAACTTCCAATCATATTGCCATGGCTATCCAAGAAATATGTGACATGCATTTTTAGGTAAAACATCCTTACCAAATTTCATCACTATATTCATCGTTTAAAATGTTTACCTTGGACATCTCATTGATAGGTACTTCACTCCCCTTTTTGAAGCATGAGATTTTGTAAGTCTTAAAATGAAGTTTATATATTATTTGTAATTTTTTAACCATGTCTATGTTACTATATCTTCACAACTACCAGTTCAATCAAAACCAAACATTTTTTACCATAACTGTACAAAAAGTCTGACAAATGTTGTTTCATAGCCATTGGACATCATTAGACTCTAAGGGGCAGTCAAGACTTTCCTTATGACAAGCCTCTCTACTCCACAATCGAGGTCACATAATTCGTAGGGATCTTCATTATTAACATCCGTGTCATTGACAACATTATCATCGTCATTTCATCAATCATATTCAACAGGTATTTTCTTTTTTTCTTAGGATACTCATAGGCTAAATGTCCTTTTTTTTCCCCACATTGATAGCATGCAAGAGATTCCTACAATTGTTGTTCCTTTCATTTTAGGTAGGTACAAGTTCCTTTGGCCCTTCCCCAATATGTGGGCTTAGGCGTTTGACAGGTTGTGTAACAATTTGCACATTTTAAAGGTTTCTACATTAGAAGCCTATTCCAATGGAATTAAAAGTGTCCTTTTTAAATTTTCCTCAGCCTTAGAGGCCAATCAGTGTGCCTCATCAAGGCAACTTAAGTGATGTAAAGGTATCTAATGTTGGATTGATTGCTTTAATTCACTTATATACCTTGGCATCTGTTGTAGTGGGCTTGGAATATAAAGCACGTTATCCATATCATTGTACAAAAGTCTCACTCATAAATGATGCTATTTCTTTAAATCAAATTTTATGTTATTATAATTGGGAGAGACCACACGTTTTGGTCATTCTCTCAATTCCCTAAATCCATTCTCTCTCTTACGTTTTTCTCTTCCTCTTCTTTTTCTTCTTTAATCTCCAAGTTAGGGTTTTCATTCTACTTGGTAGCAGGGAAGATTCTATCAATGGGGATACTTTTTTTATTGCAGACAATTGAAGGAGCAAGGTTCTGAAGCTAGAACTTGTTGATGTCAGCAACTGTTCAGACCCCCTGCAGATCAACGACACAGTGCAAGAGAACTCTTTTTTTTTTTTTTTTGGGGGGGTGGGGGGTGGGGATCGGAGTAGTTATGGTTTATGATGGTGTTTTATTCATTTGATTAATTCAAATATATATACAAAATCAGATGGTTATGCTTCAAGGGTAGTTTTTGATGAAAAAGATCAGTATATTTTGTATTGGTACGAGTTTTTGAAGAGCTGGGCAGTGATTTAATTGGGATGTATGGGGATTTGACGGTTTTGTAGAATCTCTTTCCTACATGTTTACCCCCCTCTTATTTGTGCTACTCTATGGCCTGTGCAGCCCTTGTTGATTGGTTTGGATTGTTTTTTTTTTTGTTTTGTTTTGGTTTTTTGAAGTGTAGCAATTGTTGTGGTTACTGTTTTGTGTAAAACAGCTTATGTTTAATTGATAAAAGTTGTCATAGGTTTGTGCAAACTTCAGTTTCATTGAAGTTTTGTGTCAACAAATATATTATTTGTTGGAAACCTTGGTGTATTACTGTTTTCACATAGCATCTTGATAGAAGGTGATTCTTTAAGTTTACTTTCTGAATTTCATGCGGTAGTAATATGGAGGGGAATTATATGAATACCTGCAGTACAGGTTTTCCTTTCATTCATGGCTCGACTTCAAGAAAATCCAGTCTGCAAATTACTACCGTGAAACTTGATGGAAAGGATAATCGTGAGTGGTCCAAGATGTTTATTGGCAACCCTGGAAAGATTGGTTACATTACTAGGAGGATAATTGTGCCCAGAGATTCAAATCTTGCTTATAATAGATGGGAGTATGAAAACCTTATAGGCATGGTTGCTCTACCCCATGCAAAGGAGATATGGGATGCTACTGAACAAACCTATTCACAGGTCTGTAACATTGCACACATTTACAAATTGAGACGAGACATTTCTTATCTCAAATAGGGGGGCTTTCATTGGCTGATTCTACCATTATAGTCTTCGTGACATTTAGGAGGAGCTTGACCACTGCCGGATGTATCATTCAATGTGTACCGAAGATGTGGAAAACTATTGTAGGCTAATTGAGTAAAATTGAATATTTGAGTTTCTTGTTGGGATGGTTTAGAGTTTGAGTTGTTTTGAGCACAGATCTTGAGCAAAGAAGAATTACCATTCTTTAGCCATGTATATGCCTTAGTCTAGAGTGAGGAGAGCAGACGCTGTGGAAGATCTAGACATATTAAAGAAACTTGCTGGTATTTAGTTGGTACAAGCAAAGTTCACTCATCCTGGGTCCTCAGCGGCTCACAGTGCAGCCTTTACCAAATAGTCCTCTGCATTGACTTCGGAACCCATCAATACACTACCACCCATTAATACTCCTCTCAAGATTATCTTCATTTTTGGGCTTATGAGACTCTTTTTTATTGATTTTCTATCTCCAATGATTTTGATAGAGGTAAATTGGAATGGGCGTGATGTAGGATATAGGCCAAAATAGTAGTATGCGGAAGCAAAGAAAAATTTAAGGAATTTAAATTCTAGGCCCAAAATGATGTTGGGGAAGAAAAGGAAGATTTTAGGGTTTCAAGAAAGTGGTCAGGGTTACCCCAAATATCCTCAAACTTAAAGAAAGTTTGGAAAGAGTTGGAAAAGGGAATCAAGATAAGTAATTTTAAAAGAATTAAAAAAGGAAAAGAGGGAAGAATAGAAGAAAGAACCCTGCTGGTCCAAATTCTGGAAATCTGGGCAGCATAGGTGAAAAGACCAAAATACCCCTGATCATGCATCAAAAAAAATCTGCCACTTTTACAGGGTACTTCTGGGGTCTATTAGGAGTCTATATTCAAAATGTCACAAGATTCTTACTCTAAGTATATGAACTTAGAAGAAAATCAGATTTGTGGAATCTTGAATTAAGAAAACCAGAAAATAGTTCAAAAAAGCTTGATCAAGACTCTCAAGGAAATCAGGGAAGAAATTTATAGAAATAGAATGCACACATATAGGGGAACAAAATCCTAAAATAAAATCAAAGAAATCAGTAGATTAGAAGGGGCGATTTCTATGGTTCAAGAATCTAGGAATTTCAAGAAGAGAAAGCAGTAAAGGATGTTTAAGAAATAATTTAAGAAATAAGTCTAATAACAAGAATTTCAATAAAAGTGTTTAATGGAGTTTAAAGAAAGAAATAAGGAATAGAATGATAGAGAAAACCTGTAGAAACAGCAGCTCAGAACCTGATGCAGCACAATGGAGATGATACCCAAGTTGATGTAGAATGATTCCAAGAGGCTCAAATAATTATGAGATTCAAAGTGTGGAAGCAAGATATTTCAAGAATTGAATTTTAAAGCAATCAAGTAGCCATAAAAAAGGTGAAATCAAGAAATAGAATGGTAAAATAGATGTTAGAATGAAAAAGAACAGAACAGAAAAAAAAAAAGACCCAAAAAGGTTATTTTTGTAATTTTGGGCAAAATTCCAAAAATTATCAAAATACTCCCCTGACACATTAGAAATTTCCAAAAATTTAGTGTAGTTTCTGACATGTTTAAGGGTTATACAGTTAAAATTTCATGAAATTCCGATAAGATTAGATGGGTTAAATCAAAAAATTTCAGAAAAGGTAGGAAAACTAATTTAGAGGTTTGGGTATTAAAAAGGTTCAAGAAACACTTAAGAAGATGGGTCTTTCATGGAGAAAAACCAGTAAACAACAAAGATATAAAAAAAAAGAAGAGAAAATGAAGAACAAGAGAATGAAAAGAAGAACAAGAGAATGAAAAGAAGAAGAGCAAAAGAGATTACAAAGAGAAGAAGAGAGAGAAAGAGATAGATACCTTACTTGGAAATCACCAATTTCATATCTCTTGGAAATCACCAACCAAGGTCTTCAATCTTGGCACCATGGCTTGGAGAAGAGATAATTATTTCCACTATTGCAAAGATAAAACAAAAACCATTTTTTATCAATCAACTTCACTGTAAAATTATGGGGAGAGATGCCTTTAAATAGGCTTACAACCTTAGACAACTAAAAACTTTCTAAAATTGGATACTCCTAAAAATCCTAAATTTGCTAGCAAAGTTTTCTAAAACATAAAACTTTCTAAAAACTCACTTTCCTAAAAATTAAAACAACTAAAACTTACGACTTTATAAAAAAAACACTATTCCATTTTTACTGACAGTCATAACTTTCCCAAATCACATTGGATTTGCGCAATCTTGGTCTTGTTAGAAAGGGAACTGAATAACCTATCTAATGAGCACCAAAATCAAGCTAAAAGGACAAGTTTTGCCCTTTGAAAAAGTGAGCTAAACATAAAAAAGGGATTTCTCTAAAAAAAACCCAAAAATATGGTACTATTTGCCTTATTATATAGAACATAAAATAAATGTTACCTCCCTATAAGACCCTTACTAAAACTGCATAACATTGTATCTTCCATAAATTGCTCCATGCATGGACCCCACCAAGGCCAAGTGTGGGCCCCACCTTGCTCCTATGTCCTTATCATTGGGAGTCAAAAGGGATAATTGCTAAAGGCCATGAGGATCAAAGACTATATTGTTGCCAGTCCTCCACTGTTGCAGTTGTCCAACAGTTTTCATCATCAACTATTGTTTTTATTGTTAGCTTAGCTATGTCAGTGGCATTGCAGACTTAGCCATCCACCTTTTCTTATTATGAAAAGAGCTTTTCCCACCTTGTTCACTTCCTTGTTTGTTTTTGGTCTTCATTTTGAGACATGTGAGTATGCTAAGCATTGTCGAGTCTCTTATCCTATCAGTTCCAATCGCATTACTAGACCTTTTTCGTTGTCCTTTCTGCTATATGGGGGACTAGCTCTTCTTGTGTCCATATATGGCTTCAGATGATTTGTCACCTTCATTGATGATTACTCTCGAGCTACATGGATTTATCTTTTTAAATCCAAGGGTGATATACTTTCTGTCTTCTAGTCCTTTCATATGATGGTTGAAAACCAATTTGACACGAAAATAAAGATTCTTCATTCTGATAATAGTAGTGAGTACTTATTTAGAGGTTTTTCATCTTATCTATTTCAGTTTAGTATCCTTCACCAAACTACTTGCTTTGATACTGTAAAACAGAATGGTGTTGCTGAAAGAAAAAACCTTCATCTTCTAAATATTACTCGGGCTTTGCTCCTTACCATGCATGTATTTTGGTTTGATACTTTGCAAACTGTATCTCACCTTAAATCATATGCCATCAAGGTGCTTGACGTTAAACCTTCTCTTGAGATTCTTTCCAATAGCTCTACCTTGTTCTCAATTATTCCAAAAGTCTTTGGCTGTGTTTGTTTTGTTCACATTCTAAAGTCTAATGGGTCCAAACTGGGTCCCAAAGGCCTTCAATACATTTTCTTATGCTACGTTTGGATTTGAAGGGATAGAAATGGAATTGGGGATCCAATCCCAATCCTGTTTATATTGTTTGGGTTATTTTTAAATAGAAATAAATGCAACTGGGTGAAATCCACAATACCCAAAATTCACAGAATTGAGAGCCCTATTCTACGAAAATGAATTAAGTAGATTAGAGAAGTTATTTTCAATTCCAACTTTAGTGGTGCCTCCATCATTAGGCTTCTCTTCTCTCTTCTTCTTCTTCTCCTCACCCTGCTCCACCTTCTCTCTCTCTCTCTCTCTCTCTCTCACACACACACACACACACACACACATCTGGTTTGGATTTTTTTAGGTGCCTCAAATCAGTTTCTTCTCAAGGGGAACCAAAGATCGAATTTGTTTAATCAATTTTTGAATCAATCCTTGAACATTTTTTTTAGAAATCTGTGAGATTTATTGAGGATTTTTCGATGATCTGCATTTGAATATTTTGATGATTTATATTCTTTGACTCGAGAGCATAACTTTTAATTGTTAAACAACATTTTTGGAACTTTGCTTTGTGAGATGGCTTTGTTATCTGCAATCAGTGAGGAGCTAGCTGAAATCGATGGACAAATTAGTGATATTTCAGGTTTATTGTACGTTTGAATCACTGCATTTCAAGGTTTAATGGGTTAGTGATTTAATTTATTAGTGTATACTACATTTTTGGACATAGGACATTTTGTAGAGGTTTTTTATCAGGTAGCTGTACCTGCCTACTTTCTTCTTCTTCTTCTTCTGCGTAGAAGAATTGTATTCGTTCTTTTACACATTTTTTCAAGAAAAGCAGCCAAACCAAGAGGTTTCACCTAATTCATCTTTGGCATCCAAACGATAGAATTCCAAATCTACAAAATTCCATTCTATAGTTTTCAATTCCATAGAATCCAATTCAGTGCATTAATTCCAATTCAGTGAATCCAAACATTGACTTAGGGTATACTCCTGATCGAAAGGGTCTAAGTGTTAACAAGCTCCTCTTCAGGGAGAGCTTGTTGGTGTCTTGGTGAAGAGGGGT
>JAOXJP010178040.1:0-12521 GCA_025762735.1 Platanus orientalis
GCTGTCCATGAATCTCACAATCTAGTTGTATGATTTACTTGGGAATTAAAGCTAACCAAAACTACCATCGGGCCCCACATATTAGCTGTATTATTCCTCTACATAAACAAGAAACCCATTTTACCCACTTTATTACTGACTGCTACTAAAAAAAGAAAAATATCTAATCTGCCCTTATTTTTCCAGCACTTTTTTGGATCCTAAGATCATCTAGCTATTTCTTAGTGCTCCTACATGCTCTTGCATCACTTAACTTCCTAATAGCAAGGCTATCCGTAGCAAATTGGTTTACAAATAGAATTCCAATCTACAAGATGAAAATGGTGATGGTTGGGGGAATTGTTCCACAAAAAATTCCTAAAGATTCATTGATCTCTCATCCAACAAAATTTCAAGACCATTTGATATCTCTAATCCTATTTTCTGACTGATCGAAGTTCTGTAAAAAATTCTTATGTTTGAGTTTATCTTTCTTAACCTAAGAAGCCTACATGTTTGGGGTTTATTTTCCGCCCTACTTGACCCTACTTTGGGCCCACAACTTGTAGGACTTCAACATCCCTCCAAGCTGTTCAACATCAGGATGATAACACTTATATCATTTTTGACTCATAACATAGCCCAAAAAAACACATTTGAGTGCTTTAGGATCTAGTTTAATGTGGTCAGATTGGATATATAAACAAAACAATACAGTCAAAGGTTCTGGGGGAGATAGGAAATAAGTTCCAAGAAGAATAGAGAAGTTCAAGAAGAATTTTGAAGGCAAGCACACTAGAAGGCATCATGTTCATAAGTAAGCAGTAGTTTATAGGGATTTAGACCAAATTTTTTTAAGAACATGTATAGTGAATAAAAGAGCCCTAGTAATCTCAAGGAGATGATAATTTTTCCATTCAACCACCCCATTTTCTTCAAGTGTGGCGGGACAAGCGGTTTGTTGGATAATCCCAACCTCATCAAAGTAAGAATAAAGACCCTCTGACATGTAATGCCCTCATTGTTAGATAGAAGAATTCAAAGATTTACATCAAATTGGGTTACTACCATTTTTAAAAAATGATTTAGATGTTGAAACACATCACTTTTACGCTTCAACAAGTAAACCTAATGAGATAACGATAGCCAAATAATGAGACAAAAGGGGTTGCCCCCCGCCCCCCCCCCCATCCCCCTCTTAGAGTGCACAATAGGAAATGGAAGCAAACTTCAACCCACCACTATTCCTTGTACTTCAATCCCAGATTCGGTAAAACCCTTGGCTCTACAGTGCTTTTAAAAGTCTTAGTTTCTTTTACTCCTACACCAGTGGGATCTAGAAAAGTTAGGGGATCACATGGGATAAGCCTATGGAAAGGAATAATGCAGGATGAAGAGATTTTTAAAAGAGTCATGAAGACCCACTTTGGCAGCCAATTTTGAGAGGAGCAGTTTTTTTTTTTGATGAATAGAGGAGCAGCTTTTGACTAGGAAATTCCATCAATCACCAACTTACTAGAAAGGTTGGAGGCATGCCAAATCCATTTGAACCAAGAAGATAGAAGAATATGAGAGATGAATCCGAATGGTTTATTCACAATGAAGTCTTCTTATGAGCGTAAGGAGGCTCTTGGGACAAGGAGCATCCTGTGGAAGAGTATCTGGTTCTGTCAAAGGTTCAATTTTTCCTATGAACAGTGGTATTGGTGAAAATATTGATGTTGGACAACTTGAGAAATAAAGTATCCTACCACACAGATATCTATGTCTTATGTTACAAAAGTGAGGAGTCTATTTTGCATATGTTGTTGCAGAATCTATTGGCATGGGAGGTCTGATATGGAGTGATAAGGGATTTAAATAATGTCATGGGTCTCACCTCTGGATTTGTAAGCCTTCTTAATGGATGGAACACAATAGCTTTTAACACAAAGGAGAAGAGGATTTGGAAGTTTGTGCCAGAAGTGGTGTGCTGGTCTTTATGGTTGAAGTGTAACAATCTGGCCTTCAAGGACTATGCAAAACCATCATATAGGGTCTACAGAAGAATGAAAGAGTGGTTTTTTGGGCTATGAGATGTAAGGGATGTGAAATATTGGAAAAGAGGTGTTATTAAGGGAGTGGAAGTCTATAATTGGGATAAAGATGTAAAGGATTTATGGCCATTGGCCTATTGCGTATAGTCTTTGTGCAGTCTTTTTGTACTTTCTTTTTTGGGATCTCTGGTCCCCCTAATGAATAAAATTCTTATAAATATTAATCAATAATCAAAGTCACATGTTTAAGAGATATGACAGTGCAGTAACAAGTAAAAATAATAACCAGAAATAAACGATAAGGGATGGAGGTGCGGTACCACCTGCAGCAATTCTATGCAAATATCCAATGTAAAGAATCCTGTTTTGAAAAAGCGTTCTGCTGAGAGAAATTGTAACACTGGCAGCACTATTTCGTGTAACTTCAGACTCAAAAGATTTGTCTCGTCAACTGGTGAATCGCCACTGGATTTATTGTTAGCAAGACCCAGTGGTATTATTTGTTTTCCCACAACTGGATTCTGTCCCTGAAATAGAACAAGTAGTGCAAGTCCCCAAAGAAACCGGAATTCTTTGGAGTCTAATTCAACCATGCTGTATCCAGATATTAAGGTACTTCTTGCAAAATCTTCACCAGTTGCTTTGGAAGATCCATTCATTTCAAACTTTACAGGAACTGCATCCAGTGCAATTGCTTGCAGAATTACTGGCCAGGCTTCTTCTAGACATGGCTGCAACTTCGACGAAACCAGTGGTGATTGAATTCCATCCAGGAACGGTTTACACTGTAAACAGTAAGCAATAAAACATAAGAGGATTGCTTCAGTGAAAAACTAACAGGTTTCTTGAATATTAATCTTACAGGACTTACATTACTCTTTGATTGCAAGTGGAAGCAAATATAAGTGTAGTCCTTCAGAATCTGAATCCAATACTCCCCCAGAATGCTCGAACTTCTTGAAAATAGTGGTATTAGTGCTGAATACTCATCTGGGACATTGCTATGTTTTCTCCTCAAGAATGCATATGTATAACATTTGACAGATGCATGGGCAGCTAGAAGTCTTATCTTGATCTAAGAAAAAAAAAATACAGCTTTGATAAGATCCTCCTAGCTGTGAAACAATACTGGACTTACTATTTGAATACCGGAATAGATTCCTGAATCTGAAATCTCAAGTTCCTCCAAGAACGACTGAGATTATATAAAACAACGGAAGGGTATACCTTGCACACAACCCACTCTGCAAAGGATGGATAGTACAGGTCCTTGATGTCGGTCAGTGGACGTGAAATCAATGAAAATATGCGTTTAACTGCAGCTTGATCCCCACTGGTAATGCTGCTCGTTAGAATCTGAAAATTCCAAACATAATGGAATTCAAATATGTATAGATCAACTATTGGCAAATATAGAATCAAGAAGCTAGTAAATGTCTGTATTCTGAACCTTAGTAGCCAGCTGCAGGCCCGCCTCTAGAAGAAGAGGGCCAGAGGATGTGTCTAAGGCAGTGCGAACTGCGGAAACAAGTTGGGCCTGAATTTCATTGCACATTGTAATAAGCAAAACACATATTCATGAAGCTAGGAAGTACTTTACCTACTGAAGCATAAAGAAATGTTTTATGTTCTCTTTAGCGTCAACTTTCAAAAAAGAAACATAATGCAGTTCAAGACACATTTAGGTACTGAAAGGTATAAATTGGCATAATGCAAATCGGGATTGAACTTAAAACAAATGTTTAACAGACCTGGTACTGTTCCATTAGAAGGTGTCCTGGAAGCTCTGGGTCTGGTACCATTTCAAACTGAAATGGTAAAAAAAAAAAGAAAGACTCTTGAACAGTTTACAATCATAAAACAAATATATAAAAGGAAGCACCAAACAAAATTAACTGGAAAAATTAAAATGAAAGCCCACTTATAATGAACAGCCATAATTACTGTTATTATTACTATCATTTTTTAATTTCAAACCACCAAATCCCATCGAATAAGTTAGGAAATATGAACAAGAAAAGTAACATAGATTAATCCTTTAGTTTATGTTTTAAAGTTTCAATTCCAATTGAATCCGTTATACAGTTCGATATATTACAGAGTATCAAGCAATATTGAGTGGTATATCTGATGAGATGCATAGGAATTTTTTTGGAAACATATGCAAAACCAATCAAAACTGTCATTACTTATTGCTTTTAAAAAATGTTAAAACAAGCAATTAGGTGTGAAAGTGTTCATTTTATTTTGGCTACAAATTGTGAAATTGAATAGAGAAACCCCCTTTTGGCCTTAACTGTAAAAGTGTTCATTGGCCGAAGACTCAAAATAAGCTATAGAAGTGCACAAATTGGCAAACCAAAAGTTGACAAATTCTTTCTGACAAATCTTTCAAATGGTTTATGCCCCTAGTCATAAGCAGTCAGTACAAACATGCATCTAACAAATTATGAGCCTCTAGATTGTTAGTCTTCCATTTCATAAACAGTTTCCTCCAACAATTTTTTGCCAAAAAACATTAAAGAAATATCCTGTGTAGCTATTCTTGAATTCAATCACAAAACAATTACAACATGATGCCCTAATAATGGAAGGAGATAAATGAGACATTGAGGAGAGTAGAACAAGTGAATGAAAAAAACATGTTATCGCAGTCTTTTACTGAATATTAGACAGGAAAAATAAGCATAATTAGCCTGACATGTATTGGAAAGAGGGATTGGTCTTTTTCACCTTGTTCTACTAATACATAACCCTCCTGCCTTTTAGAACTCTTCCTACTAAAGATAGGTGCACCTTTGTGTAATTTCATGACACTTCCCTTGAACTCACTCATGAAATATAGTTCAAGAAGAGAAAGAAGGCTGATGGCCTGCCTGTATAGAACAGATGTATAAGAAAGAAAGACTTATTTGTCCTATTCAAGCAACTTGCAATCACAAAACACATAACACAGGGAACAAAAACTTAGTATGACTCTATACAGACACATATGTCTTCTCAAATCTCCTACTTCCACTGAGCATCAGCTAGACAAAAACCTATTTTATTAACAAATTCTAATAAATAACTATAACTTAGAGCCTATTGGACCCCATTTTAAATTCTAGGTATACTTCACTAAAGAATCAAGTAGCTTAAGAACCCCACTAAATCAATTCCAGAATGAATGAAATTTTGACCAATGACATACCACTTGGAGTGATAAACTACCCAAGTTGAAGGTCAAGCCTTGGACTGTTTACCAGAATTTGGACAGTGCATAAATTGCAGAAAATCCAGCATAAAAGAAATTATCGATAAACACCTTGCCACACCATCTGATCATCCTTAAATTTTAATAATTATTATAAGATATGTCAACTAAACTACGGGTTGTTGACAGATGATTTTGAGACCTTAGATTGCCTTTTCTTCTTCAAAGTCTTCAATTCCTAGACTACTTTATTTGGTCATTGAACATTGAATTTGCATCACTAGGTACAAAGATTGCTGATACACCCTCTTTAGCCAATGATGGTGTCATCATTCTACTCCTATAAGTATAGCCATAAAATTCCCAGTGTACACCAAAATTCCTAGCCATTCAAAGAATCCAACTTTCATCTTGAATGCTGTTTTCTACTCATCACCTGGTCAAATTCTGATTTGGTGGTATCCACTACGCAAATCAATTTTGGAAAACTTCTTTGTATAGGCAAACATATCTAATAGGTCATCAAGATGAGGAATTGGGAACCGATACTTGACCATTATCTTGTTCACAACCCTACTGTCAATACACATTCACCAAGATCCATCCTTCTCTGGAGGTAGGAGTGCTGGAATAGCACATGGGCTAAGACTCTCTCTCACAATTCCTTTCATCATCAATTCCTCAACTTGTCTTTGCAATTCAGCATTTTCACTTAAACTAATTCGATAATGGGGAAGGTGAGGTGATACAACATGCATGTAGGGTAGTGAGTGTGTGTACAAGAGATAGAAATAAAGTGGCTAAAACAGTAAAAAAAAAAAAACAAGATTCCTACTTGCATAGTTTCCATGCTAATTTAAGTAGCTCCTAAGTTATATTCATATGCAATACAAACATTAGGGTAACAAAGTACTAAACAACAATGAAACCAAATTGATTAATTAAAGCAACCAACTAATTTAAGGACTTAGGAAAGATTGCAAGTTGCTATCCAAAATCTGATGGCAAAAAAAAGTGTATGGAAATTGATCAAAGCAATGTGATAATAAAGAGAGAGCAACAATTAAAAGAAGGTTTTGTATGGAGAAGTAATATATATTAGGGCTATGGTTAGGGTATAAAAACAGAGGCTGAAGGTGTTAAGATAATGCAAAAGTATCAATACTTTGGTCCTAAGATCATGCTCTGCATCCACAAAAGTTACTATCTCTATAGAGATTCGAATGACACCAAAAGTTGTAAAACATAACCTGATTTTGTAGGGAATCACTTTCTTAGGATTGTGCAATGTGAAACCATGTAGAGGATCAACCCAAACAGCTGAAATCAAAGGTTTTTAAGAGACCAAAAAAATCAGCCCAACTTCAAGAGTATCGCCTGCCTCAGAATAAACCCAAGAAGATTTTAATTTGATTTAAATTTTCCTGCAGGTAGAAGCTTCAAGGAGGATCGCCCATGGATCTAATACCCCCTAGAGAAGCCCATTCGAGCAAAACCAAAGTAACTTGAGTTTGGTAGCTGATCTACCAAAGTCTGTCCAGCAACAGTACCTCACGCCTCTTTCTAACAACCCATGAGAATTTGTTCCAACTTGACATTTTCTGCAGGCTATGAGTACAGCAGGCATCACCCAAGGGTTATAGAGCTTATAGAAGTATTAGTTCAGCCAAATCGTGGACTGGTTGCTGCTGGAAATGGATTTGTCAAAATCTGTTCTAACAACTCCTTCACGCCTGACTTAGGATAACCTGCTGGGAGTTTTTGGAAAAAAGAGATCTTGGGGTGATCTGATGGTTGCTATAGGATCGTCTGGAGGTTTGTAATACCCTAGAAACATCAAACTTCCTCCATCCTTTATGTATTGAGGTGTGTAGTTGATCTCGTGGGTTGGAGTTAGAATACCTTGTTCATGCTTGAGGAAGTATCCAGCAACCACAACTTACTCAAATCTGAAATTTTCAGATTCGGGCAAGTGTAGGGGGTGTCACCCATGCTTTAGTGATGCCTTGAGAATGAATCCTTGATCAAAACTTTAGTGTGGAGAGAGTGGTGATGAATCTTTTGCAGGCACCTCAATTTCAGCAACAAGAAATTTCTGTAAAAAAATTGAATAAACCAGAAGAAGAAAGGAGATGAGAGACCCTTAACCCAAGGGGAGGGAGTGGCCTCCACCACTAGCATTAAACTAGGTGGGGTCCTAGTCCCATTCCAGGGTTTTGGGTTTCCATCTTATAGAACAAAGGAAGAAGAGAGAAATCACATTAAACTTTTCATTCAAAATTTCATACCCTCAAAATTCTAGTTGTGGGCTCTATAAAGAGTCCCACAGCTAGGGTGAATACAAAGTAATGTCTGTAGACCAAAATACTCCCCAATCCTAGTTATAATTATAAAAGAATAACCCTCACCTAAGAATAAAGACAAATAACACCCTAATAAACAATAATAGACTAAAATACCCTCAAAACATGTGTCCCCCAATATAAGAGACACAATCAATGTAAAATAAATAAAAATACCTAGACTAATCATAAACTAATACTCCAAAAGGATCAAGGCCCCTCTCCCGGTCCTAATGTCCTCATCAAAGAGAGAGAGAGAGAGAGGTGAGAAGAAATAGCGATAGAGGATATGTGAGTGAAAGAAAAAATAAGGAGAGGAGAGGAGTAACCATTTTATAATCCAAATAAGAGAAAATTGAAGGAGGGGCACATGGAAATTTTCTAAAAAACTAAGAAATTAGGAGGGGTTGTCCACGTAGGAGCTTTAGTGTGCATAGATTTTATAGTTAAACTAAGCATCTTCAAGTCAAACGATAGAAGTCCTTGTAGGAAAACATCATATTTGAATCCTTGTTATTGGAATGGAATAAAATCAATATTAGATCCTTTTTTTTTTTTGCTACAAAATTAATGGTAAACCCATAGAAAACTATTTTATTTAATTCCAATAACATGGGATTTACATAAATAAAAGCTTCCTAGTCGCTTTTACTCACTTCCTAAAGTTGTTTCCTTACGCTTCCCTGTGCTTATCAAAGTCATTTCCCTCATTTTACACGTGTTTCCCCATGTTTGGGGAAGCAAAATCGAATTGGCTTCCCAAGAAGCGAGTTTTGCACCCAAGCGTCTTTGTAACTATGGTTTTAATATATGCTAAGGGCAAGGTGTGCTGTTTGAAGAAGGCTATTATATGATCTGAAGCACTAAAGGCTTGGTTTGAAAGATTTTATAATGCTTTGATAAAGAATGTACACAGATAGAGTCGGTAGATTGCCCTATTTGTCAAACATTAACGCAATAGTATAATAACCCTCATAGTTCATGTTGATGACATTAACTATAACTGGTAATGATGTTTGTGAAGTGAAGAGCTTGAAGAGTTGGGGAGAGAAATTGAGATCAAGGTCTTGGGCTAGTTGAGATACTTTCTTGGGATTGAGGTGAATAGTTGCCTAAGCGAGAAGTGGGAAGCAATTCTCAATAAATCCTTAGGAAACAAGAAGCGATTGGGAAGTGAGTAAGGTACAATTTGAAAACAAATTTAAAACCATTTGAAAAAGTTATGAAATGACTCGGAAATGAAATGGAATTAATAGGTTAATAGGTGATTCAAATAAGAAGTGAATAACAATGTCTATAATCAAGAAATACAACTACAATAAGTGATTACTAGTCATTAAATTATCATGTGCTCAAGTTTATAAAAGTATAAAGACCCATACCTTAGACTATAACTTACATAAGATTTTAGCCCCAAGGAGCTAGGAAGAAAATATATAAGTTCTTTTTTTTCCACCGTTTCGTCCTTCACGATTGTTTATATACCCTCCTTTTCTCTTTTAATAAATCGCTATTCATAAAAATAAAATAAAAAACCTTACATAGGATATTCGTAGATTACTAAACATCTTTGGTTCGGACCGTAGTTGTAGGAAAGCTTGATGCAAGGTGGGATGCTTGCTTGGGAAGCTTATACGAACAACTCAAAGAGACTTATGTATGTGCCACCCCATAAGAGGGCTAGATTTAAGTGTACATGTTATGTGGGGTTATTTAGGGTATTGTAAAGGGGGGTACAACGTTTTTTGTGTCCATGTAATAAGGCCAATAGTGCCAAGGTTTTGTTATGTATTTTTTAGAGAATAATCATGTCACTTACCTTTAGTCTATGTTTTTGAATGTCAAAATGTGCCTTTTTGGCTTGATTTTGGTATCATTAGATAGGTTATTCAATTACCTTTCTAATAAGACCAAGATTGCGCTTAAGTGTGTGGCCCACTAACGTGAGTTGATAGTGCTTAGTTCCCACACCTTTTAGTAGTTTTAATTTTTAGGAAAGTAAGTTTTTTGAAGTTTTTGTATTTTAGAAAACTAAGTTAACAAGTTTATGATTTTTAGGAAGTTTCTAATTGTTTATGGTTATAAGCTTATTTAAAGGCACTTCCTTCTCATGAATTAAAACTGTAGAGAATTTTAAAAATTGTGTTGAATTATTGGATGGTTTATCAATATGTGGCTGTGGCCATGTTCTCTTCTCTAAGGGTTGACGCCATCTTCGAGGCTCCCTTTTCACTCTATGTAGGTTAAAGCACATCAAGGTGCACACATGAGTACCTCTCACATCTTATTTTTCTCTTAATTTCTGCTTATCTTTCTCACTTTATGTCTATCCTACTCATTCTCCCTTAAAATTTAAAGATTCCTTTCTAATTTTATAAAATTCCATTACAAATTCTTTGTAAGTTTACAAAATTTCATGATTTGGCTTATCAAATCTTATCCAAATATCATGAAATTTTAACCGTAGAACCCTTAAACACGTTAAAAAATACCCTAAAATTTTTAAAATTTTCTGACGTGTTAAAGCGGCATTTTGGTAATTATTGGATTTTCTGTCCAAAATACCCTTTTTAAGTCCTTTTTTTTTCCATTCTATATTATTCTAAACTTTATTTATGTGATTCTATTATCTGTTTTCCCTAGTTTTATGGCTACTAAAGTGTGTTAAATTCGATTCTTGACTATTTTTCTTCTTCACTTTTATTCTTAACAATTATTTGAGCTTCTTGGGATATCCTACATTAGGATTTTAGTATCTTCCCTATTGTGCTGCATCAATTTTGGTATTAGAACTAGGTCCCAACTAATTCCTATCTAGTTGGGTTCCTACGGTTATACATCATGATGTATTTAAGTTATGAATATCTCCTTGAGGACTATCGTTGAATTCTTTACCATGACCTTCAAACTTTTCAATGTTATGAGTGCAATGTCAATTATCTAGGGGAACCTGAAATCAGGCAAGAGCTTGATCGATTGGAAAAGGGTAAGATGAGTATTATTTTGAATATTAGCATTGCAAGATTCTCTAAGGTCAACTTGATATACTTCAATGCAGGTTTCGTGAGATTAATGACTTCATACGTACTTCACTTAATAGTATGACAGATCCTTGTTGAGATGATCAAGAGCTCGGAAGAACGAGAAAAGATCATAGTAGAACAAGAGGTAGTAAGAATTTAGATTCATACATCTTCTCCAGTTCTACATTAAAGGCCTAATTCTGAAAGCCATACATAAGCCTAAAAAAAGTCAAAGGGCAGAAAGAGGAGATCAAGGTGAAAGAATTCTTGCAAAGATTTTATACTTGGACCTCCTCCTCCTACCATGTTACAGATCATCACTAAAGGCTAGACTTTGTCAAAGCCCAAAAAGATTCTAGCTCGAGTAATTTCTCTCTAAAATTACAGAAATACCTTTTTGGGTCTTTTTCTTTATTTTTTTATTTTCACCCTATATTCTTTTAAACTCTATTTATGTGATTTTATTATCTGTTTTCCCTAATTTTGTTGTTACTTAAGTGTGTTAAATTTGATTCTTGACTATTTTGCTTCTACACTTTTATTCTAACAATTATTTGAGCTTCTTAGGATATTCTACATTAAGATTTTGGTATTTCCCTTATTGTGCTACATTAGAATCTAATTTAAAACCGCTTCCCCATGGAGTGGAAGCACGATGAAGCGAGTGAAAACTATAGGGAAACGAGTGGAAGTCTCTAGAGAAGCGAGTAGAAATGTCTAAAGAATTGATTGGAAAACAATCCAAGAATTAATATTTTACATTGTTTAATGTGAATCCTATGTTGTTTGATAATAACATGGGATTTACATTAAACAACATAGTGGCATTGAATAAAATATTATCAATGAGATTTAGTAATGATTTTGTGGAAAAAATATAGATTTAATATTGAATTTATTGTTTATATTACTTTACTCCAATCCAATAAATATGATTCAAATCTGATGGTTTTTAGATGTATTTTATAGTCTAACTATAAGATGTTAGTTTATCTACAAAAAATCTTATGTATAGTAGAATCTAAGGTAT
This sequence comes from Platanus orientalis, assembly GCA_025762735.1. Lineage (NCBI taxonomy): Eukaryota > Viridiplantae > Streptophyta > Magnoliopsida > Proteales > Platanaceae > Platanus > Platanus orientalis. The sequence continues at coordinate 11,607 of JAOXJP010178040.1, forward strand.
AGTTGGCTATACTAATAATACGTGGTTTGCATATTGATTTATATGTCCTCATTCTTTGTTACTAACATGTTATAGTTTTTAGCTAGTATTTTGTTAAGTTTATTCACTTTATTTATTATAGTTGAAATTATTGATTGTAACTTAGTGTTATTTACTTTATTATTGTTTTTTGTTTCTCATTTTCTAAGGATTTACTGAGCCTTGTTTCCCACTTCTCGCTTTGGTAACTATGGTTCAAACCATAGAAGACCATGTGTGAATTATACCATCAGATTTAAATCTTTATTATTGGATTAGAATAAAATAATGTAAACAATAAAACCAATATTGAATCTTTTTTTTCTCTCTATAAAATCAATACCAGATCCCATGAAAAATTGTTTTATTCAATTCCAATAGAATGATGTTTACATTAAAAATACAAATTTGCTTCTTGGATCACTTCCCAGTCATTTCCCTAATTAGTTTCACTTGTTTCCCATTTCCCTAATTAGTTTCACTTGTTTCCTGAATTGCTTCGCCATTCTTCCCAAATGCTTTCCAATACTTGGGTAAGCAGAATGAACTTAAATTCTCAAATGAGCTTCTCAAGAAGTGAGCTTTCCACCCTAGTTCAAGCTAACCTACAACTATGGGTTTAATCAAAGAAGGGTATTTTTCTATTGAAATTTCCTCGAAATGGATCCTATAGGGGGGTGAATAGGATCTTTATAAAATATTAAAAAATTCTTTTAAATAAATTATTTTTTTTAAATAAGTTATTCAACCCTTATTTAATTTACTTAATTTTATTTTAATTAACATGCAACCAAAAATATTTTAATTAAGTAAATTACTTTTCTATGAATTTATCATAGACCACGGGGCTCCGTCATGCACTATAGTATTACCTATAACAGAGTGGGAGCAGGACTG
>JAOXJP010178051.1:0-12521 GCA_025762735.1 Platanus orientalis
CAACCAGACAGGTTTCAAATGATTTTCTCAGTAAAATTGTGTCAAAGATCAAGAGAAAATCGACTTTTCATGGCAACTATAAAGGGCCTTAGCAAATTCATTCTCTCTTATTCTTTTTTGTTTTTTGCACTATTGTCTTTCGTGCCAAAAAATTTTGCATTTATACATAATTTGGAGTCATTCTTGGAATTTATCCCAGTTTGCCAAGCCTCGTTTTCTCGTCTTTTTCTATTTTTTGAAATTAAGAATGCATGGTTCCCAAAGAACGCCAAACAGGGCATTAAATTGGTAAGGTGGTCTATTCGAATCAAGTCAAAATGGGTTTGGCCTTTGGTTTACATGGTCTGACTGTGGATCGATCCATGTATATTAAACATGTAAAAACACCCAAAAAAGGAAAAAAAAATTAAAAATTTTAAAAAAAGTATGTAATTTGACATATGCCTCAGCTACAAATTTGTAGAAATGAAATCGAATGATTAACACACACGTAAACCCTAATCAATAAGTTAGTAACATAACAAAAACAGGTCAAACACATAAATTTCAAAATTCAAAATGCTAAAGACTTGAACCTTGTGGAGAAAGTAAGACTGTAAAATGACAAATTCAAGCTTAATCAAGTAAGGTTCGTTAGATTGATCTTTCTCAAAAACAAACCTATCCAATTTTATGTTTGTGTCCATGTGCAACATTTAGAGACTCTATGAGTATGTATTTTGGAAATCATATATTGATAATAACTTTTCTTATAGATCTATATACATATGCATAACATAAAGACTGAACTAAATACCCATATTAACTTGACGAATAGTGGTTTTTGTTACAATACATACTTGGGACTTTGAAACTTTTAGTTCCATAAAATGTTATTCATGAATCAATAAAAACTGATTCCTAAATGTCACACCCTGAACCCGACCCAAATGATTCTCATTCAATTCAGCACAAAACCATATTTGGAAGGTGACACACAAAGCACATCACTTGTATAACATTTCCCTTTATTGTTCTCTCTTACTTTTACGTATACATTTTAGTCATATTTTTTCTTTATTTGCTTCTTTTTCACTTTGATATTACAGTATACTTTTTATTTTTTCATGTTCTTAACACATTCATTACAGTGGAATTACTAATTATACATTCCTGTGTCTAAACTATATACAACAGAACATCTATACATTCATTAGCATATCCATAACACTAGTGTAGCAGAAAAGATAATTCTAATAACACTTCACCATCTAATAAAGGTACTGAACTGAACTTCAATTAGTCCATTTTCGAAGTCATATCAATAGAAAATGTACCGTTGCAACGGTTCAAATCTGTACAAAGAATTTCTTCACAAATGATCAAAACATAGTCTAAAAAAGCAAATCTTGTGCAACACTATGCTGCACCCCATGAATCATTCTTAAGTCGATGTTCACTCTACATCTGAAAAATATCATGGAAGGGTGTGTCCATGGCCCGCAAGCAATTATACAAAATATGCAATACAATGTGAAGGGTCAAGTATGGGTATAAGCACAATTAATTATAAAATGTACAAGTCAGAATGATATAACACATGCATAAATCATTTGAACATGCATTTTCTAAACCATGTCACTTTTCAAAGTATGATTCGAAACGTCAATAAAATGTTACACTATATCCACATTCGGAAAACACCTTATTCAAAATACATATGAAGATTCACATGCTTATCAAAACACTCATTCTAAGCACACACGAAAATTCATTCACTTTTAAAACACTTTTTTCGAAAATACTTATGAAAAATCTTACACTTTTCAAAACATTATTTCAAAATATTTTCACATATTTCTCTTTGTTGGGCTCCATCATTTCACCCTAATGGAGGGCCCACTATTCACAATAATGTCCTGTGAGAGGCTCCATCATTTCGCCTTAATAGAGGGGTCCACTATTCTCACAATATGTCATGTGAGCAACCCACTAATTACAATATGTCATATGAGAGACTCCATCATCTCGCCTAATAGAGGGGCCCATCATTCACAGTATGCCCTATGAGAGGCTCCACCAACAATGCAAACTCATATTCCACTAGAACCATCTCTCTTTAATGGGGGGACCTGCTATTCTCACAATATGCCATGTGAGTGCCCCACCGATTCTCACAATATACTCTATAGAGGGGTCCATTATTCTCACAATCTATCATGTAAAAAAGTTTCATTGTTCTCATAATCTACCCCGTGAGAGGATCCACAATTCACAAATAAAACCTACTTGGATTTTCAATTAAATGACTTTCAAAAAAATCACCATCCACATTTTCAAATATGGACACTCTTCAGTAAAGAAATTGATTCGAAAGAATTAAAACATGTGCATTTCAATATCTATTCAAAATCAAATATTATTCGATTTGAAAAACTTATTTGGAACATTAAAACACTTGTTTTGATACTTTTCAAAACATAATTGATCTATGAGACATTAAATACATCATGATAGAGAGACATTCAGAGATTTCAAATTGGAAACGAAGTCAACTAATTTATAATTCATTGATTTGTTTTACCCAACTAAAGTTCACATTAAGAATAGATCACTCACCAAAATAGATCACATAATTCGATGAATCATAATATCCAAGTATGATTCAAAAGCAAGATCCAATAACTAGTACACTTAAAATGCGAAATAAACTATCAGTCTTCACATATGATATCAATAAGAAGATAAAAGATCCATAACAATGAGATATATCCACAAACAATAATGAATTGATCAATTATATAAGTTTCATATAATGGATTTTAACAAATAAGTAAAATTCATGACTACATCACTTAGATCTTTAATATTTAATCAAATCACATTGGATTTAGTATAGTGCATAGCACTTTTCAGATTTTAACATCAAATAAAAGTATATTCAATAATCATATTGGAGAAATTCAATAATAATTAAGTAAATTCAGTTAAAATTCAATTGGTCCTTAAACATTTGAAGAGATAAGAAGTAAATCACATAAAATCACTTAATATCATCGAAGAATCAACTTAGAATCATATAAATCTTAAAAATCAATGAAGGAACACACAAATAGAGCGTATAAATTTTAATTAAATTAAATAATACCAAATAATCAAAAGAAAACCAATCATATACAATGCATAAAATTAAGGTTCAATGTTCCAAGATCTTAGGAATGAGGCAATGATGCAAATAAAGCACAATAACTTGTTGATGAATACAATTCATGCAAATTAATTTGAAATCCTAAAAAAAAATTCATTAAAAACACATGAATCTAATGATCAAACGAGAAGCCACATATTCACTACAAAACATTGAAATTAAATGGATCTAAGATCATAAAATGAAAAACTAATGCATATTAAACACAATTACTTACACACTTGATTTAGTTTCTATTATTTAATCTCTATGCAAAACTCTAAATGAACTCACTTTCCACTTCATTTGTATGCAATTCAACTATGGTTCCATAAAATAAAAAAAACTAGATTTCAAAGAATAACTATTGAAAATCCACAAATTCATCATAAATTAAGTTATATTTAAGATCTAGAAACTTAATTTGCTTTATAAAGAGACATTTATCATCTCATTTTCTAATTCTCCCTTCTTTTGCTATTCCTAAACTTATCTCTAATGTATTTTGCGTATAAATTGGACAATTCAATGATTTTGTATTGAGATTAAGGAAATTTTACACACAAAAAAAGGGAAAATCATAAATTTCGTATGTATTTATTTTTTTCATGGAATACAATTTTTCAAACATTTGGACAATGACTGTTTTGAACCCTAATTTATTCAAGCATTCAAAATATTTTTTGAATGTTCGAATGATCAAAATTTGTTGGATCGTGCTTCTAAGTCTTTTGGGGTTTATAATTGATCAATGCTTCATCCTAAGTCCATGCACCCTCTTTAACATATTATATTATATTTTATGTCTTAAACCACTCCCCTTCACATTTTATTCTCGCACTATAGTGCTTTAAGTGACTTAGGCATATACGGGGTGTTACACTGAATTTGTCGACTAAACCATTATATTCACATTCTTTTGTCATAGAAAAAAGTTCTTAAATTAAAATAATAATAATTATTTTTTTAATCATTAATGGCAGTATTTAAGTACATAATTTAGGTTACTAGGTCTTCTCTTGTTTGGTTTTAGATGAAATCCTTAGAGTGTTAGTATTTAAGTAAAAAAAGTTAGTTTATTAGGTCTACCAATGTTTGGTTAAGGGGAAACCCCATTTTCTTCATCTTTTAAGAAAAAAATATTTTGTAAAAAAAGGAGGGGGGGATAAGGTATCCACCAAAGAAATAAACAATATAGAGAAAAAGAGATTGTCCAACCAGCCTAAAGTAAATAGATTAACCACATCTAAATCACTCCTATTACAGCATCCCACTCTTAGGCCAAGACCCCCTTCTCTATACTTCTAGAGCATGGACAATGAGCAACCTAATAAACAACATTTTCTTGGATTTCTTAAAGACCTGAAAACCCAATAAACTCCTCTCCATCCCACTCAAGCCAAGTCAAGTTTTATGATTCCTTCACACCTAACTAAACTCGACCTAGTTCGAAGTCAAACTTGCCTAAACTAGCCCATTTGTAGCCTTACTAGTCAAATGTCTTCACCTATGCTTCTAGTGAGCAGATTTATCTTATAAATCAATAAACCAACTGTTACATTTTAGATTTATTGCACCAAACAATTATGATTGGGGACTATTTTTTTTTTCTTGTATGCTTTGTTTTTTTATCCATGAGTTAATTTTTCAAGTACTCCATGAAATTATCCAAGATTGAAGGAAAGAGAACAAGTTGGTCATTGATCTTTCTCTACATCCAAAACTACCCCCAATTGATTTTTGGTTGTGTATTTAACAAAAAGTATCTCTAGTTAGCTAAATACCTTCCCCAGTAAAAAAAGTGTTAAACCCTCCATCATGTTTAAAGCATTTACAATTTTTTTGAAGCACTGAAAATCCAAAACATAGATACAACAACGTGAAACAAACCTAGGCACTCCACAATCCCAAAACCCTATTTCCTCACGAATCCATAGAACAAGCATATATAAAATTTTCATTGTATTTTCTCAATATATGAAGCTATAGCATTGATATATGGTTTGTCTAAATAAATTAGATTCCTTATGTACATAAAGAATAAAGAAGAGAAAAATAAAGAAAAATGTGATAAGGAAGAAGAGAGAAAAAAAAACTAATTGGTAAAGTTTTAATAGTTTTAATGTCATTGTAGACTTCACCTCTTGTTGTTGTCCACTTACCACTGGAGGTAAGTCCTCAGCCTCCTTTTTTCTCCCACCCCTCTTATCACTAAGCATCGACTCTCTCCACCTTCTCAAGGCTTCATTGAAGAAGCTTATAGGCCCTTTTGTTTATATCTTTCAATTAGATTAAAGAAAATGATATCAAATTAATTAGCATAAAATGTATATATATATATATATATATATACATATATATATTAAATAACCCAATATATGAACTATAATTAACTAAGCACCTTATATTATTTAACAATTGTTGCATAGCAGTTGAATCATATCGACTAGTTATTAAAAAATGTTGGGGATGCACTAGTCATATAGTAGAAAATTGAGTCATTTTGGAATGACATGAGGGTATTTTGGGGCTAAAGACTTTGGTGTTGAACTGAATAAGTCAAGTTCGCCAGGGTCTTATCATTCATCCCCCACGGGGAATGCTAGTAACATCCCATTGACAACGAGAGATTGAAAGGATGATTATGTCATGTATTTGGTATTCTAATGTTTGTAAAATTTATATTCATACAATGTATATATGTGTATGTACATGACCAATGTACCAAAATTCGCTTGGATAAAAAGTACCCATTTATTAAATACGTTTTATAATAAATAGAGGGAGAATTTTGTCTTTTAATCATCATTGCAACACAACCATACCTTGATTGTTTATTTATGCCTCTAATTCTAACTGATGGTTGTCTGATGAATCATATCATATCTGTTGATGTTAAAAGTTAGAACCATTAGAATCCCGATGAATCAATGACTCCAATGAATGAACCCCAAATTCTCTAAACATCGAAATCAATGAATCCAACGAATCCCACCATTATTTCATTGGAGCCCATTGAAACCCTTATATCTTATCCGTAAACACAATCAACAACAGATGAATCAATCGTTACTCTTATCATTTGTGTTGTTACAATAATGGAGAAATGAACAAAGACCAATTTTCCTTTAATTGCCTTTATTTTGTTAATATTATAATGCATTTAAAAGGGAATTCATTGGAATCAGGATTACTGGTCATTTCTCTTACATGGGAGTTTGTTCATATTCTCCCCTAACCACATTTCATCCACAATCTTTTTTCTCTTTATCTCTCTCACGTTGGTAGTAGCAAGCATTACAATGGGTGTTTAAGTGTTAGGTGTTTCACCGGAAAGTGTGAAGACAAAAAATGGTGCAAAAAAAACATGAAAAACGATGGATGCGACTGGACCAAACATGACAGATATGACCCATAAATGATCATGATTATTCTTCCCCTCTTCATATTCTCTCGTTTTCCTATTTATTGACAAAATATAAAATAAAATATTGGTTGCATCACTAGAATTTGTACAATTCAATGCTCAGTTCAATTGTCCTCACATTTTGTATGAGGTATGTATAAGATAATGTGTTTATTTTAATGATTTAAACATATAAAAAAGTTTACTTCTCTTATTATAAGTCATTAGTAAGTTTTTAATCTATTTAAGAGAGAAATATGGTTTTGAATATCCCTCTTTGATTACTTCATTGCTTGCAGCAATAATGTAACTTTCTGCTCTGAAATACCCTCTCCAAAACTTTCATCTTTCACACTTTCTCCTCGAAAGCTTTTCTCACGTTTAAAATCCCTGAAACAAGGCTTAGGGTTCGAGGTTTAGACGTAGTAAAAGAAAAGAAGAAAAAAAATTGTTCTTAAAAAAAGTAAATTAATTTACCTATATATTACTTATATAATAAACAAATGGATGGCAAATATGGTGTGACAATGAACCCCCACTTTCAATGCATAATTCCAATGTTCAGATCATAATGTAATCATCAATAGAAACTAATAATTCATCATGGCCTAACATGCAAGAAAAGTTCCCTACACATAGTTAACCCAACAAAATTGTTAAAACTAAGTCACTTTAACTTATAATGATTGAATGACAAATCATAATTATGTATCAGTTATAGTTGGACTAAAGCAATTCATAATAGTATGTAAGATGGGGTGCTAGATCTTAAAGGAAGAATAACATTTCTCGATACCAAGGACATTATTACTAAGAAAATAAAAAAATTATCAAATACAAAAAAAAAACTCTTATAATTGAAATCTATTTAAAAGATTCATGCAACATTAAAGAATATGAATAAATTCCAACCATCAATATTTATTTATTTTTGTTGTTTTCTTAATGATTATTTTCATTAATAAATAACTCTTACATAATAGAATGCAAGATGCCAAAAGATATGATACTAGTTTTTTTTTTCTCACTATTATGAGTATTGTTCATCAAATCAAGAAGATGATTTCAACATGCAAGGGATATCATATTCCGAAAAATTTAAGTCACTCATTTATTGTTGGGAGAGAGCTATAAAAAAAATTCGGAGACACCTATCATGAAAGTATACAAAAAGTAAAAAACTAAGGATAATGACTTCAATAGTTTATAACACCAAAAACCCAGAAACAAAAAGTCATAAACATACGAAGAAAAAAATGATAACTTATAAGAAAACAAAATGACAAAAATATACTCTATTATTTCACATATGCATTTAATGCATATACTATATCCTACAAAGCAAAACTCAAAATTTGACCATACACTAATAATTATAGTAATTGAAAGAAAATAATGTAAGGGTACAAGTCATGATAGCTCATAAAGAATATCTCAATGAGTTAGTAATCAAATTTATGGGGGTAAAAAGAGAGATACAATAGACAATGCATGTTTAGAACACCATAGAGAAGAAGAAAAAAAGATGTTGGGGATTTCTGTGTCCCTAATTAAGTAATCGAGACGAATGTTAGGGTTATAAATGAAGTAAAAATAAAGCAAGTAAAGGTATTTCCAAATTCGATTCATTCTAATTTTATATATATTTAAATTCAATATAACTACATTTATTTGCTTCGCTTTCTAACTATTGAATTAGAAACATAGAAATCCCCAATATTATATTCTTCTTCTTCTCTATGGTGTTCTAGTCTTTAATCTTCTTATTGTTATTAGCAACAATCCCATCCTAGATACATATCTATATTTTGGTTTGTTTATAATTGAATATTTATTAGATGAATCAATTATTTAAATGATTCAGAAATAGATGCATTTGTATTTGTTTTAAGTGGACCGAGTAGGAACCCGATATTTGATAATATCGGATAGTCGATAGCCTTATTCTAATTATCACTTCAACCCAAATAAACATTATAAAAGAATTTTTTATTCTCCTCCTAAGCTACATGTCTGGGTGTACAACAAGGGAATTAACATTCCCATGTATTTGGAAGCCATGAAGTTTGTAAGAAATTTTGCTTCAAGTTAACTTTGGCTTCTCTTTTTCTCTCCCACTCTCTTTGTTCTTTGTTTGTCATCTCTCACCTTTGTCTTCATCGTCATCTCTCACAGCTCTCATTTTAGAGGCTTGATTTGCATGTTGTAGCAACCACAAGTAAACTTACATTCATCTTATTTTTTTCTCCACATCATTATAGTCATCATCTTCTATATACTTATAAGACTCTAATTGTGCTTTGCATAGCGGCTCTCGAGGGCACGGAGATGGTTCTTAACTCTTAAGGGACCTCTTGTGAAACCTATAAGCTTCTAAAAAAATAAGGCATGCTCTTATTTGAAAGAGAGAGACTTTGGATGACAAAATGAGGTAACCAATGGTGGTTTGCTCTTTTCTTCCTATAATACAATTACATAAAACCTAAGTTAAGTCCTCTTACACGTCCAAAGGACTTGAGTGTAGCTAAATTAGTTGATAACATCTACTTGTCTTCGTTTTTTGGCCTTAAAAATCTTATTTGTTTGCTTTTCATTGTTCATATGTGAATTACAAACAATAAATAGTAATACTCTTATGGTTTCAAACCCCATGGGCAATAAATCATAATAGATTGGGTTTTGCGTCACCTCCCTCCCACCAATTTTAGTGTCGGACCACCCATTCAATAGTAGACTGTAGGCTTTAGTGGCTCTAAGAAAACAATAATCCCTATAAGAAGAATTACATGATCTTAACCTATAAGCTTCTAAGTTATTTGTGCATTTATCCATGCATTTTACTTCAACATACCCATCTCATCCACATTCCACACAAACTTGAGCTGTGCAATGGATCTGATTCCATCAAAGTGGAAGTGGCACTGGCCTGAGGCCCATCAGCTTTTGCTATGATCTTTGTGTAGGTTGTGTGACTACTTCACTAATTGACCTATGGTGTGTACAAGGTAAAGAAACATTGAAAAAAAATGGTATATTGGTGTTTTTTAATACTTTTAACCTTGTACACATCATGTGTCAACCCATGGTGCATATCACATGGGGAAAAAAATAGTCTCCTTTCAGTGTTTTTACCAAATCATTCATTCTTTGAGTATAAGTAATATTTTACACGTGAAATTTATGTCAACAAACATATTATTTCAGTTGTAGTGATTATTACGGGCTAACACATGGTAAATATTTCAATTCAATGCATTTCTTGAGTGTCTTTGTTGTGATTAAGATGTGTTATAACCATCTTAGCTTTGTAAATGTCATATCAACTTGTGGTGATAGCTACATGCCTCATCAAGCATTCACAATTTATTCTATTATTCTTTTTTTAATTTTTGTACACACTTTTTATCTTTTATAGTTTATGTTGCTCATTGTTTATGCTCAAGCAAGCTAATAATGAAGAGCATGCTTTGGTGGTATTGAGACATTTCTTATTCTTTTAAAAATTCTACTTGAATATAAGAGATTAACATAAAACATCCCTTTAGAAGTGTTTCAACAGTCTTTAAAAATGAAAATTTCAATACACTATTTTTAGACTTGAAGGCACAAGAGGTTGAGAGTATTTGCAATTTGTAATAATAATATATTTAAGAATGGTTAGTTAAACTTGATCTATGGGGTATGTCTTGGATGAACCACAAGAGCACATGGTTTGTTGCTTTGAGAATAGAGGTCTTGGTGGTTGCAAAACTTTTTACTTTTGTTCTTATTCCATTGTTTGATCATGTTTTGACAATATCCATGATCATTTTTCATTGAACAAAACACACTTTATGATGACCAACATGAAACCATATGTTTATTTTTTGTTGATTTTTCTCCAACTTTCAGTATTTTTATGTGCCTGATCATTGTTGATTTAATTGCCAATTTTTGTAAAACCAATTTAATAACACAAGCATGGTTTTTAATCAAAATTCTTAAAGAGTAAACATTGTGAATCAATGAACATAATGTGTAAATACCCAATTTACATTACATGAACCCCATCTTACATAATCTTAACAGTATCAATATTTTATTTGAGAATAACTAAGGTGCAGCTCGACCACTAAGAAACTTGTAAAAACTAGAAAATGACTAAGGATTGGCTATCAGTCATTTGTTTATTGTCTCTACATCTTATTTGGTACTTACAAAAGTCATATAACATAAGAATGAAATTGCATCTAAGAATAAATGAATGAAATATTTTAACTAGTTAGACATACAAATCTAGATGAAATTATGGATCCTTTAGACATTATGTAGGCAAAGATAATGCATTTTGTCATTACAATGGTTTTTTTTTTAAATTACGAAGACTTGAAAGTTTTACAAATTTTAGTCTTCAATTAATTTCTTACACAAATAAATGCATAATCAATACCATTATTGCCTTCATATATATATATATATATATATTTGCAGCTTGGCAACTACAAAACGGGGTGATCTGAGGTTTATTTAGTGGAATACATGTAATATAAGTTTTCAATATTGAAACATGCTTACATATTCACTTGTATTGATGTATTTTTTTACGTAGTACTTAATATGCATGTATAACATGTGATACTTTTTTATGAATGTAGATGGATCGTGCTAATGAAGAAGGTACAACAAATGTAGTTGAAAGTACTCAATCTCAATCAATCAAACGTAAGATGATAGTAAAACTAAGATATCCCACATGGCAGTACTTCACTAAGTTGTCACATGCACCAAATGAAAGAGAAACCTACAAGTGTAACTATTGTGGTCAGATTTTCTCATGTCCTTGCATAGGTGAAACTAATTACCTTAACCGTCACATAGAAAGAGGGTCTGTATCATATAAGAAAGTAAGTTCATCACAACAGATTTTGACTTTTGCTAAAGGGACTTTAGAATCTTCAAGTAAGTTTTCTACGTGAAAACTTGATCAAGAACAAAGTAGAAGAGATCTTTCTTGTTTCATAATTTAGAATGAGCTACCATTCTGGATTGTTTAACACCCTTCTTCCAGGAACTTTGTGTCGGGTTTATAGCTGTTGTTTCATTTTGTCACACATAACACAATTAAAAGTGATTGTTTAAAAATGGATGGATCCGATAAGAATAAGTTGAAAGAAAAGTTTAGTACCTTGTGTCAACGAGTTTGCCTTATAACTAATATGTGAACATCTATTCAACAATTATGATTTTTATCACTTATTGCACATTATATTAATGAAGAATGAAGGTTACAAAAAAATGATTCTTAACTTTTGTATGATTTCCACAAGATATATTGGGGAACATCTTACTGATATCATTGTAAATTGTTTATTGGAGTGGAATCTTGAGAAGTTCTACACTATAGCAATGGGTAATTTTTCCACTAATGATGTCATTGTAAGAACTACTGTGGACCACTTCTCTTTTAGGGATTCACTATTACTCCAAAGTTAAGTATTTCATATACGTTATTGGACACATATTTTGAATTTGATTGTACTAGAGAGATTATATGAAATAAAATATTATATTATCAAAACCCGTGAGACAACTAAATATATGAAGGGGTCACAGAGAATAAGGCAAGATTTTATGTACTTTGTCAAACAAGAGAAAATATCTAAACGAAAGGGTTATGTTTAGATGTATGCATTTGATGAAATTCAACTTATTGTATGTTCAGTTATGCACTACAAAAAAGCTTTTAACCGTTTGAAGTCTCGGGACCAAAGTCTTGTTGATGCCCCCACTGTTGAAGATTGGAAGAAGGTTGAAGTTATTTGTTATTTTTGAAAACCTTTTTTCCAAGCGACTGAAGTTTTTTTCAGGATCCCATTATTGTATATCGAATTTATTTTTTCATAACATATATGAGATTCAACTATTGTTGCTTGAGACCTCAAGGGATTTAGATGGTGTTATGAGTAGGAT
>JAOXJP010178062.1:0-12520 GCA_025762735.1 Platanus orientalis
ATCATCCATAGTAATATAGATTTACTTGCAAAGAAGCTTAGATTCAATGATTCACATAGTTTTAAGAGATTTCAATGAGTTTTCATAACCAAACATAAGAATAAAGAAATCCAAAGAGGAAATTACATCAACTCAATCATAGTATGCAAGATTCACTTCCTAAGAAGCTTAAATACAATGATTTCACATAGTTTGCAAAGGATTCAATCACCAAATTTCAAAGATCAAAGAGGAAATAGGTATCAAATCATCCATAATATGCGAGATTACTTACAGTCCTTCTCTTCTCTTGATCACCTTGCACAAACCACTTCCTCAACCTTCAACATCTTGCTCCTTAGTGAAGAAGATTCCCCTTCTCTTGCCTAATTTGGGGATCTCCTTCCCCTTCTCTCAAAGCTATCTCCTCTCCCTTTTCCTCTTATGATTTAAGTGTGTCCTAACCCTATTTGAGTGTGAAAATGGGTTAAATACCCTTTAGGTTCGAGACTACTCTTTTAAAAAGGCTTCAATCGCATTAGAGGTGAAATCCCTAACTTAAATTTTATTTCTGGGTGTTGGCGGTCGATTGGGATGACTCGTGGTCAACCTGGGTACTTCATCTCAATCCCCCAAGGGGTGTGATGGGCGACCAGCCTGCATAACCCGAAACCTCCTAGAACTTTTTCAGTAAAAATAGTCTGTGGTAAATTGGACATAACTTTATGTAGAAAACTATAAATTGGGTGCCGTTTATTGGGTTGGAAATTAGACTTCAAGATCTTTCCAACAAGGTATGGAGTAAACTTTAATTCCCTTAAGATTTATGTCAGTAGGCCCAATAAGTGACCTTAATTACGTAATCAAGATAACTTTTGAACTTGACACGTTCGAGGACCAATTTGATTATAACACTTCAAGCTTGGTCCAACATATTTATAAACCACTCTAAGGTCTATATCAGGTATGTTAATTGACAAATATATCCTTGTGAGACAAAATTATTATTTTACCCTTTAAGTAGAATACGGGGTGTTACAACAATACTTGTGAAGGAAAAAATATAAATAACCATGTATGAGGATAAATGCAATCATTTTACATATTTTAGAAAGTTTATTGTGGTATTTGGAACCCAAAATAATAAATTAGAAGTGAAAAAAACAAAGATAAGTTGTAGATTCAACAAAATTTCAAAGTTGTTCCAGGAGTGTATTTAGTGTAACTTTAGAGGTAGACTTGTATTAATCCGTATGAATTAGATTTCAAACCATATATCATTGGAAAGATCTAAGAGTCTACTTTCTAATGAATCAAATGGTGCATAAATTGAAGTTTTCTAGAGAAAGTTATAATTGTCTTTCTATAAGGTGTTTGCATTGACAAGATAATAGATTTAAGGTACCTTCATAAGTGAACCTATACCAATCCCATATGAATTAGCTTTCAAAACATACAACATTAGAAATATCTAGGAGTCTACTTTTCAACGAAACAAATAGCGATCAAATTAGAGTTTTCTAGAGGAAGTTATGATCGATTTACCAAAGGGTGTCTGAATCAGAGAAAAATTGAACTTTCCCGTACCAGTCCCAAATCCATGACCGGTCCTGAAGAAGGTGGGATTAGTCCCAGAACCTCTATTAGACCAGTCATAAAGACCTCATGACCGGTCCAAATGACCCCAGGATTAGTCAAAGCTTGAAAAATTTTGGAAAAAGCCCCAAAACTACAAAATTTATAATTTTTTTCCTAAAACATGTTCAACACGTGAGGAAACCTCTAAAAACTTATAAGGACCCTAGAAGACAAAATGTATACCTAAAATACACTTCATTTAGATTTACAAAAATATAAAAAAGGAAATAAGAGGAGAAAAAGGGATTTTGGAGATTTGGTAAAGGAGAAGAGTTCTTCTTCTTCAAAGAACAATGTGAGGTTCCAAAAATCTCATATCTAGCTTAGTTTATGGTTTACTTTCAATTTTTCATCATAGATTCTTATAGATTTATGAATTTTGACCATGAGTCTATGGTTTAATCTCAAATAAAGAAGGAAACTACAAAGGAAATGAGGTTTTGTTTAAAGATATCTTTGGGACAAAGAATTAAGAGCATTTTGTAAGTAGTTATACAAGACTTACATTATTTTTATTTGTTTTTTAGATTCTTAGATGTCTTGTATGTGTTTATATGAATGTCTTCTTGTATGTTGTAAAGCCTTCTAACTAAGATCTTAGAAATTCTTACCTATTATTGTGATTTGTGATGAGATCTTGCTATCTCTTGCTAGGATCTTAGAAATCCTTACTTATTATTGTGATTTATGATGAGATTTTTCCATTTCTTGTTAGGATCTTAGAAATCTCTAATTTAAACTAAGAATAAAAGTGGTTTTACATAATGTATATGTATACTTCCTTAAGACATTGAATCTCATGAATTTTGGAGGTTTATAAGTTAGGATTTTATGAATCTATAGTCTCTATGATAGTTATCGATGAATGCAAAACTTGATTTGCCATGAAAAATATGAATACTTGAATTATAGTTAAGTATCTTTTAAACATATTAGTACAAGAATGATGAATTAATTGAATGCATATATAGAAGATGGATATGATGTATGTTGACAAATTGTTGCCTATAAATTTCTTAGGGATTATTATAGAATGACTCAATTAAGTTATGATTAAAGATAGTAGATGTTTGCTAAGTATATAAATTTTATGATGTTTGAAAGTATAAGAATATGTGAGCTGCATGATTTCCTTCATTAAATGAGCTAGAGAATGATTTATTAATATTGCATATATCTATAGTCATACTAGTAAGTGTATGGTATAAAGTTGTATGCCTTTTAGATGACATTAATGAATGCTTTTAGTATTGAATTATTCTTTTATAATTATGGTAGTGAATGTGTCATGTGATAATGTTTGTTTCTTATATTATGATTAAAGAATACAATATATAATGTTAAATAGTGATTAATGATAAACAATAATAAAAAGAAGATTAAGATATAAAGGTCCTACTATTGAAAAAAATGTAAAGCATATTAAGATGATGGTCAAGGTCTTACCATTGGAGATACGATACAATGTACAAATGAATGTCAAGGTCCTGTTATTGAAGATATAATACAATATGCTAAAGTGTAAGAAAGTGAAAGAAAAATGTAAGAATGTGTAAAAAAGTGAAAGCATGCATAAATAATCGTAAAAAAGTATAAGTAAACATAAATATAGTAAATAATCTTAAAAGCCCCATTATTGTGAAAATAAAATTATGCTAAGAAAGAATGAAAAGTTCATAAAACACATAAAGGAAATAAAACCATGATAAAAAAGAAAATAAAAAAAAATCATAAGAACTAAAGAATGTTAAGAAAAAAAAAACATGTGAATTCAAAAAGCAAAGTAAAATTTATATGTTATATAAGGAAATATATATTAAGTTAAAAAATGAAAATATTAAAGTCTCACAAGTAAAGAAAAATTCATAAGTTATATAAGAAAAAACTAACATGAAAAGAAATGAAAGCACATAAACTACTAATGAAAAAACAAGTCTCTAAGATAAGCAAGAAAATGTGATATTAAGAAAAGAATTTAAAGTATATAATCTTCAAAGAAAGATGTAAACTACTAAGCTATGTAAGAAAAAATATATATATAATGGCAAACCCATTTTGGATATGATCCAATGGTGAAATATGATGACCTTCCTATTGATGCAATTCAATGAAAAAGTATGATAGTCCTTCCATTGAGGTATAAACAATGATAAGATGATCAATGACAAGTAACAAATGAACATTGAAAAATGATAAAAGAACCCCAAAATGAACTTTGTGAAAATGATAAGCGAATACCAAGAAAAGAACAATGAAAGCTAAAAAGTAATACGTGGAATATGATAAATTTATAAGTAGTGAAGGAACCTAATGTATAAAAATGTTAAGGATGATGACAAGTAAGATAAAAATGAATTATGTTAAACATGAGAAATGATAAGTATTTATGAAAGCAATAATGTAAATGATAAACACTAAGGAAATGATAGACTTGTGGAATATAAAAGTTGAATTTTATGTCTTATTATACAAATGTTTTAATATAATTGTTAATTTCTTAAGAACGTTGCATGTCTGTCTTGAAATGATTTGTATATATACATCTATGTTAGAAAAATAAAAACTATGCATGAAAAACGATATAAAATGCTTAATAAGAAGTGCACTAAGTATATTTTACATGAATTAATTAAGAAATGTTCACCCTGTGATAGTTTGTAGACATTGCCATACAAATATATTAGAAAAATGTTTTAAATTAATAAAATCATGCATATTGTCATGAAAATATATTAGAATAATGCTTTAGATTAGTAGAATCATGCATATTGTCATGCAAATATATTAGATTAATACTTTGGATTAATAGAATCATGCATATTTCTATATATAAATCTTAAATGATGAACCATGGTGTGTAGTAATTAATAGATGTACACTTGTACATATTTACATGTTGGAAATTGTTATGCACTCTATATAAAATATGTTAAGTATTTTATAATAAAATATTCATGTTTTGTCCATCCGGTTCCGTTGTAGGTTTTGTATACCTACTTATGAACCATAGAACTCACCTTTCTATAACATTTTATAAGTGAGGTTTAAATTGCGGGTGTGTTTTGGAGTACTTAGAGTTGAAGGAAGGCATAAAAGCGGATGTCGTTCCTAGTCTTTATTTTCAGCATGTTTATAGTCTTTACGTTCCATAGTGGGCTTTATTTATTCGGTTTGTTATAACCTTTGGATTTAAGAGATTACATTTATATTACGTTTAAGAATGATAGTTGGATTATATCTATTTGATATTTAAGGAATTGGTAGACTTGATATTTTATAGTTGATGGATGAGCCTTATTTTCGTTGCACTTGTGATGTTAGTAATAGATTTTCATTCCGCTATGTATATCATATTTTAAAGTGTTAAGGCTAAGTTTTCTAAGTTACTTACAAGTTAAGGTAAAGGCAACAAATTTATAGCGAATTATGTTCGGTATTGATAGTAGCGTTTTGAATTCATGCCTAAAGAAGGCCTTGAATTTGGGATCATTACACACCTAGAGGATAGGCTCAGCCAATACCAACTTGATTGACACAGAACCAATTTCAAACTGGAGACATTGGAGATGAACTCTTGAATTGAAAACACACTTTGCTGCCTCCCTTTCGATGATTTGTCAATCTTCCACCAGTTCAGATTTACATATGAGACCCTTCTCCTTACATTTTTCCGATTAATCAATTTTTTCTTAAGAGCCCCCAATCTTTTGATTCATATTTTCTTTCTTACTAACCATTAATCTTCCTCTAGTAGTTTTGGCCCTTGATTTCCTCTAACGCATTTTTAGGTTTCTAAAATTTTCTGACAAAATGGAAAATTGAGAGCCATTAGGGAATGATCACTTAACTAACCCTTTGCCAGAAATTCAAAACATTACAAAAGACGATTCCCAATCGGGTCAAAATCAACTTGATCATCTTCTTTACCATCATTGTTTCTTCTCTAGCTATGATGCAGCTGGTGGAGTAGCTACAATTTTGAAGGTGGTTTTCCTCCACTTGGGCTTTGCATGTATAAGGATGTATTAAAACCTTTGAAAGTTTGAATCTCCTCCACCAAGTGCACCATCTTCCTTATTTTCAAACTTTAACGTGCAATCCCGCTCCTCATGATCAAGATTTGCACAATAATAGCAAAAGCTTTTGAATATTTCGTATTTAACTACCATATAGTTTGGAGTTCCATTGTTACACTTTAGCTTCATAAACTTCACCAACGGTTGATTTACACTCACCCCAATCCTCACACACAACTATTAACCCTCTTCGCTGTAATGCTTAACATGGTATCTTCTCTTGAAAGTTATGATCCTCATCACCAAAAAATTGGTCGTTGCATTTGTGTAAAAGTCGCATGGGATTCCAAGAAAATGAACTCATAAGTCAACTTCTTTGAACTTAATAGTAACCAAATTACCTCCTAGTTTCTACTTGGTAAAGGCAATGACATGTTTGTTGAAGGTCCAGGGACCTTCATTCAACAACTTTTAAAAATCCATCTTATAAAAGAACTTAATTCTAAATCTTCTTTTCTCAATGAATGTCATAGCCATTGCTTCCTTCCAGTTCTAGGCATGCGTCATGACCTGAACTATAATACCCAGTAATGTCTTAAAAGTGTAAAAATGTAATTTTATATGTGTAAGGGTAAAATTGTCATTTCACATGTTTTAGACAGACCTTAGAGTGGTTTAGGAAACTTTTGGGCTGACTTCAAAGTGTAGAACCCAAGTTGGACCATGAACTTGTCAAGTTTCATAGTTGTCTTAAAAGTGTATTTAAGGTAACTTCCTAAGCCCACCAACACCAATCCCGAGTGAATTAGATGATGAATTATACCTCTTTGAAAAAGTCTTTGTATTGTTTCAATTATTTAAAAAAACTTTAATTTTGATTAATTTTCATAAAAAAATTAGATCATGAATTTTATCTCTCATGATCACCATATGAAATCCTAGGATTTAATCAATTAAGGTTAAGAAGAATACCTCAATGGCTAAATCGGACACATGATGATGATCCGACCTGGTCTCCAAAACATCTACACCTACTCTAAAATTTTTTGCGCTTCTCTCACTTTAAAAAAAATTACAAGACCTTATCTAAACGTGGGTACTTCTTTGTATAGAGTATTTGAGAAGACAAAGTAACCCTAGGGGGTGTGGGATCCTTATGGGATTCTTATCCTTATGTTGTGGGGTTTGGTATCCTTAATTAAGTCAAACTATATTAAGGACACTCTATCTTTTTATTAATTATAAACCGACACACCACTAATTGTAATAATCTCTATAACATATTGCAATTGAATTCCCAAAGATAGGAAAATAACAATGAAGCTCTTTCTTATAGATAATTCACAAATATGTCCCTTCACTACACAATATTCCTTACTGACCTTCAAGATGATAAAATAATCATTGTTTAATCCCTATGGTCATTAGAACATTATCATTAGGTACTTAATGAATCAATTGGACATTTAAAAACATTTATTTGAAAAAATCATTTTCAAAATTAAATATTTTTATTATAATATAATTTTGAAAACACTTGACAAACACTTTATCAAGAAACACTAGAGCCAGATTTTTTATGCTCAATTAAATCACATATTTCCTAAACTGAATATTCTCCCATTTGAGGAAAGTGAATTTCTTGTTAGGAATTTGCATCCTCTCAAGTATCATGTAGGCTATCCAAACTACCCATGATATAGCCTCCAATTAGGCATCACTGGTTGGTAGCTCAAAATAACTAACATAACAACTTAGAGAAATACAAACCCCTCAGGTCTAATGACGATTCTGTAAATATGAACAACACTTATCCTGACAGTGATGTTTTACCACGTGTGTTCATAATAGATCCTTTTAATGCATTTATATAATGCACCCACATGTAAGCTTAGAGTCTCACTCCAATAACTAAGATTACATCACTCCATCATATGGTAGCTCTACATGTAACAGTCATATACGTGATGTGTCCAGCATTACCCATAGCTGTAAACTTTCAGGTCTATAAGAACTAGATAATCAGATCTCTCCACACATTCTAATGTGTCTGACATCCTACTATGTTATCTGAGGACTATCTATCTCATCTCATGAGATCAAATAATTACCCATATAAAGAGACAAGTTCATGTGATAATAGAATATTAATAATTAATAATTAAATAATTAATTAATTATACTTATATTTTATGTGAATGGCTTTGTCATGACACATATTTCCAATAAATCAGAACCACACTTAAAACACAAATTTATAGTGGTTTAGCAATCCTCCAGTCCCTACTCCACTCTCGGAATGCTCTTCCTCGATATCTTTCCCAATAGTCGATCAGGATTTCTTAGATACTCAATTTTCCCCCCTTCTTGCTAAAACATTCATATATTTCTTTAGGAAACTCTAATTCACTCGTCATTTGTTTAGTTGGAAACTAGATTTTTAGATATTTCTAATGATGTATAATTTGTTTACTAATTCATTCTAAATTTGTACAATTTTTTCTTTAAAGTTGATCAAGTTTACAAGTCATTGAATATCATTGAAATCCTACTAAGTGTGTGGAAACATGTGCGGGTTGTTACATTGACTTAGTGTTGCGACTAAACTTGTTGTCGTGATTGACTAGGACCCGTGATTGACTAAGAGTAGTGACTAAGAAGACTTGGGACTACCTCTTTTCCCACGATTGAAAGAGTTTCCTATGACTGTAGTGTTCATTCGTGACCATTGTCGTCTCTTATGGCTGAAAAGCGTTTTACAACTGAGGCAGATTATGATTTTTTTATACTTCTTATAATCTAAAAGCCTTTAAAACTAAGAATTTGAAGATATACCTACTCCCACATGCCAACTTGGGACATCCCATTTTGAATCAACCCGATACAATAGAAAGAACTATGAAAGATGGGAAGAAAAGATAGAGTACTCATTGAGATAATAGGACATCTATGACATATTGACTGATCAACCACCACTTATCCCTTCTAAGAATGAAACAACGAAAGATGAAATTGATGATGCCCTTCGTGTCAGCAATGATTAGATGACAACTAATTACAAGTGCCATTATCACATACTTGAGAATCTTTTTGACAGCCTCTTCAACTAGCTTTCCAAGAAGACTAAACTTGCAAAGGAGTTTTTGGAAGCTACGGTCTCCATTTACAAGGGGGAAGTAGCAAGAAGCAAGAAATTCAATGTGCCAAACTATAGTGAGTTCAGGATGGTGGATGGAAAGTTTATTCTAGAACAAGCCAAGGAGTTCTAGAAGATAATTGATGCAATCAACTCTACAAATATGTTTCTTGATCTTGTCTTCCACATTGACATGCTAATCTTCAAACTACTTTCGTCTTGGCAAGACTATAAGACGAAGTTGATGCATGAACGTGATGACATGCCACTCGAAATTTTGATGTATCAATTACAAGTAAAAGAGATGGTAAGAAACATAGGAAAGAGAACCGAGTCCACTGAGAAGGCTCATGTCATGGAAACCAAACCCAAGAGTCGATTCTCTCCTAAGAACAAAGAAGTTAAAAAGTTCATTGAGGGTAAGAATAACTCATTTGAAAGAAGCTGCAGTAAACTTAACTGTTATGTTTGCGGGAAGCTAGGCCATATGGCAAAAGCCTACCGCTATCAAAAAGATGGTGATGATCACTACACCAATAGGAAAATTAAGGGTAAATGAAGAGTCGAGGACAAAGAGTTGGTTGTGGTTGTCACGAAGGCTAACGTGGAAGAAGAGAAAGCTGACTGATGGATTGACACCAGTGCCACTTAGCATATATGTGAAACAAAACTATGTTTACTACCTATTAACTAGTGGGGGGAATATATGAACATGTTCATGGGAAACTCTTTATCATCCAATGTCATCTAGAAAAAGGCACTATAGTGCTATAATTACCTTTGAGAAGACTGTCACCCTTAGAGAAGTTATGCATGGTTAGACATCTGGAAGAATCTCGTCTTTAGATTGTTGTTGAGCAAACATGGGTTAAATCTTATAAGTTTGTACTCACTAAGAATCGTATATAGGCAAAGGGTTTACCACATCTAGAATGTTCAAATTTAATGTTATTAATGAAATGCTTTCTACTTCTGCTCACTTGATTGAGTCTTATGAATTGTGGCATGGTAGATTATGTCATGTTCATTATAACAAGGTTAAACACATTGTTAATCTAGGACTTCTCACCAATTTAAACAACGATAAAAACATTGTATATAGCAAATGCAAAGTCACATGTTCATCATTCAAAAGTGTGTAGAGATCACTAAACGTATTAGACCTAATTCACATTAACATGTACGAGATGATTGACACACTCTCTAAATGAGGAAAAAGATACTTAATAACCTTCATCAATGATGTACAAAAATAGACTTTGTGTACCTTTTAAGAACCAAAGGTAAAGCATTTGAAAAGTTCAAATCTTATAAAGCTGAAGTTGAAAATCTCTTCAACCTAAAAATTGAAGTCTTGAGGTCAAATAAAATATCGAATACATGGATTCAAAATTTATCAAATTTTGTGAAGACTATGGAATCAACAGAGAGACCTAAGCACCATACACTCCACAATAAAACAGAATTGTTGAATGAAAGAACCGAACATTGACTAATATGATTAGTGCAATGCTAATTAGCTTTGGATCATGCTTAAACCTATAGGATGAAGCACTGATAGTTGCATGATCACATTTTGAATTGAGTTCCTTAAAAGAAATTGGATCTTACTCCATATTAGATTTGGGAAGGAAGGAATCCCAATTAATCTACTTCAAAACTTGAGGATGTTTAGCTCAAATAAAATTATAGCATTAGCACACCTCCAAGGAGGGACTGTCAGGCTCCAAAATCACACGCCAATGGGACTACGGATTCTAAGGTACGACGATAAACTTTATTTACTTTCCTTAATGCTTTTACTTCCTTTTGGAGTTCTCTTTTCTTCTTATCATAGTATTTTTCCTTTTTTATGATTCTTTTAAAATTTTCTTACATGTTTTTCCATTTTTCAATAGTGGGACCTTTAGCATTACTTCATACCTTGACACATTGTGTTTTTCTACAATGACAATGACCATGATACTTTTCTATTAATAACTATTCTCAATGGAAATGTTGTCATTACATTATACTATATGAAGGGTCCATCGTACCATTGCATTATTACCCCAATGAGAGGGCTATTATACCATTACATTATTACCCCAATGGGAAGACTATCATACTTTTTATCATTTATATTAACTTCTCACTTAACACCAGTCATCATTTATCCCTTAATAGGGAGACTTTTATAATTTAGACACTTATCTTTACTTTTTTTACTCCTCTTATTTCATTCTTCTTATCATTTATTCGTTTTACATATTGTTCATTTGTAGCCATCTTACCTTATCTTACCATTATTTGGTATATTATGCAATCATAATATAACAGGAAACTATGTTCACATGATATAAATATGCTTGCAAGATCAAGAATATATGCAATATGAATAAATTATTTTTTAACTTTATTAATGGGAGAAGTCATACAAACCTACATATATTTTCAAACATCTTAAAACATATACACATGACATGAGTAATAGTATAGATAACAATTTAATCATATATGCCATCCAATCATTCATTATCTCTAAACATATCTTACTTGAATCATTCCATAGAATTTTCTAAGCAATTTATATACAATAATATGATAGTATCAATACATAGAGATCAACGTACTTCATATCTATCTTCTAATATTACTTTCAACCAACACATTTATGAGATGCTCATCAGTAATCTAAATAATCATACTTTTCATGTAAAATCAAGCAAATCCTTCATTAGTATCTTTCATGGAAACTACAGTCATAGAATCTTAGTTTATAAACGTTCACAAGCATGATAATCATTACTTCAAGGAAATACATATAGATAGCATGCAAATCCACTTTTCTTCAGTATAAATTAGGGATTTCTAAGATCCTAACAGAAAATAACAAGATCTCATCACAATAGGTGGGGTTTCTAAGATCCTAGTAAAGGACTTCACAAACATATAACAAAACATCCATAGATTCAAGATTTTGCCAATATAAGACATTTAATAACTTAAAATCAATTAAAAATAGAATAAGCTTTGTGTAACTATTTACTCAAGCTTCTCTTTCTATTTACTAAGAAGATTTGAAAAAAGAACCTCATTTCTTTTTCCTCTATTCTTTGTAAAATGATGTAGTTCTAACATTAGAAGAATGATACTATGAAGATCTAGGAAGAAAATGAGCTATCCTAGCAAGATCTTAAGAGTTGGGAGTGTAATTTACCCAATTTGGGGAAGAACTCATCTCCCAAGCATCTCAATCCCTTTTCCTCTTTGTTTTAATGAAGCTAAATGACCTAAATGAGGTTTATTAGGGTTTAGAAGTAGTCTAAAGCGAGATCCCACTTGTGTAGAGGTCCAATGGTTGAATGCTACGTGGAAAATAACATAAAAATGTAAATTTTCGGAATTCAGCTTTTCGGGTCGTAATGGATTATCATATCCATAACCGATTACACTTGTAACCGATTACCATATTCGTAACCGGTTACACTTGTAACCGATTACAAGCTCCTCGAAAAACCCCCGAGGACTACGTCCCATGTTCATAACTGATTACACATGGGTTACGCTATAACCCATGTATAACCCATCATAGCCCATCTTCTAAATTATTCAGCATAGACATCTCCTGGGAAAACGACTATAACTTTCTCTACAAAACTATGAATTAAGACCTGTTTAGGGCATTGGAAAGTAGATTCAAAGACCTTTCCAATGGTGTATGGGTTTGCGCCCTAATTATCTTAGGATTGATACATGTGTGCCCGTGAAG